>JAQQSY010001632.1:0-14226 GCA_028646535.1 Procyon lotor
AAACGTTATCCATCATGACCAAGTGGGATTTATCTCCGGGATGCAAGGGTAGTTCAACATTCGCAAATCAATCCATGTGATAGAACAGATCAATAAGAGAAGAGAGAAGAATCACATGGTCCTCTCAATTGATGCGGAAAAAGCATTTGACAAAATTCAGCATCTGTTCCTGATTAAAACTCTTCAAAGTATAGGAATAGAAGGAACATTCCTCAACATCATCAAGTCTATCTATGAAAAGACCACAGCAAATATCATTTTCAATGGGGAAAAGCTGACAGCCTTCCCTTTGAGATCAGGAACACAACAAGGATGCCCACTCTCACCATTCTTGTTCAGCATAGTGCTAGAAGTCCTAGAGACAGCAATTAGACAACAAAAAGAAATAAAAGGTATTCAAATTGGCAAAGAAGTCAAACTCTCTATCTTTGCAGATGAAATGATACTTTATATGGAAAACCCAAAAGACTCCACCCCCAAACTACTAGAACTCATACAGCAATTCATTAATGTGGCAGGATACATTATCAATGCACAGAAATCAGTTGCTTTCCTATACACTAGCAACGAAAATATGGAAAGGGAAATTAGAGAATCGATTCCTTTTACTGTAGCACCAAGAACCATAAGATACCTGGGAATAAACCTAACCAAAGAGGTAAAAGATCTGTACTGAAAGAACTACAGAACACTCATGAAAGAAATTGAAGAAGACACAAAAGGGTGGAAAAGCATTCCATGCTCATGGATCAGAAGAATAAACATTGTTAAAATGTCTATAATGCCCAGAGCAATCTATACTTTCAATGTCATCCTGATCAAAATTCCACTGGTTTTTTTCAAAGGGCTGGAACAAACAATCTCAATATTCATATGGAACCAGAAAAGACCCTGAATTGCTAAGGAAATGTTGAAAAAGAAAACAAAGCTGGGGGCATCACATTGCCTCATTTCAAGCTTCATTACAAAGTGGTGATAACCAAGACAGTATGGTACTGGCACAAAAACAGACTCATAGAGCAGTGGAACAGAGTGGAGACCCCAGATATGGACCTGCAACTCTATGGTCAAATAATCTTTGACAAAGAAGGAAAAAATATCCAGTGGAAAAAAGACAGTCTCTTCAATAAATGGTGCTGGGAAAATTGGTCAGCTATATGTAGAAGAATGAAACTTTACCATTCTCTTACAAGACACAAAGATAAACTCAAAATGAATAAAAGACCTCAACATGGTCAGGAATGTATCAAAACCCTAGAGGAGAACATAGGCATTAACTTCTTCGACATCAGCCACAGCAACTTCTTTCAGAACACGTCTCCAAAGGCAAAGGAAACAAAAGCAAAAATGAACTTTTGGGACTTCAACAAGAGAAAAAGCTTCTGCACAGCAAAAGAAACAGTCAAAACAGGCAACCCACAGAATGGGAAAAGATATTTGCAAATGACACCACAGACAAAGGTCTGATATCTAAGATCTAAAAAGAACTCCTCAAACTCAACACTCACAAAACAGATAATCATGTCAAAAATTGGGCAGAAAACATGAACAGACACTTCTCCAAAGAAGACACATGAAAAAATGTTCATCATCTTTAGCCATCAGGGAAATTCGAATCAAAACCACACTGAGATACCACCTTACATCAGTTAGAATGGCCAAAATCAACAAGACAGTAAGCAACAAATGTTGGAGAGGATGTGGAGAAAGGGGAACCCTCTTCCACTGTTGGTAGGAATGCAAGTTGGTGTAGCCACTTTGGAAAACAGTGCGGAGATTCCTCAAGAAATTAAAAATAGAGATACCTTATGACCCTGCAATTACACTACTGGTATTTACCCCAAAGAAGCAGATGCAGTACAAAGACTGGCCATTTGTACCACAATGTTCACAGCAGCAATGGCCACAACCACCAAACTGTAGAAAGAGCCAAGACGCCCCTCAACAGATGAATCAATAAAGAAAATATGGTCCAGGTGCCACAGGGTGGCTCAATGGGTTAAGCCTCTGCCTTCATATCAGGTCATGATCTCTAGGTACTGGGATCCAGCACCACATTGGGCTCTCTGCTCAGCAGGGAACCTGCTTCCCCCTCTCCCTCTACCTGTCTCTCTGCCTACTTGTGATCTCTTTCTCTCTGTCAAATAAATAAATACAATTAAAAAAAAAGATGTGGTTCATATATACAATGGAATATTATGCCTCCATCAGAAAGGATGAATACCCAACTTTTGATCAACATGGGTGGGACTGGAAGAGATTGCGTGGAAATAAATTAGTCAAGCAGAGAGAGTCAATTATCATATGGTCTCACTTACATGTGAAGCATAAGGAAAAACATGGAGGACATTGTGAGAAGGAAAGGAAGGGTGAACTGGGGGAAATCAGAGGGGGAGATGAACCATGAGAGACTGTGGACTCTGAGCAACAAACCAAGTGTTTTGGATGGCGGGGGTGAGGGGTTAGGTGAGCCTGGTGGTGGGTATTGAGGAGGGCACGTATTGCATGGAGCACTGGGTGTGATACATGAAAAATGAATCTTGTAACACTGAAAGAAAAATAAAATTATTTGGGAAAAAATAAATAAAATAAAAATACAATATATAATTAGTAGATGGAAAAATCATTCTTGAGATCATATAATTCCTCAGTCATTGATGAAAAAATTTCCCAACAGAATCTAAGACTCCCAACTAAAATGTAGCAAATACTACTTAGGGACTAGGATTGGTCCTGTACAATATCCTTCAGAGTTCTTAGTACAAGGCTGGTCACATGGAATTTCTTAATAAATGCTTTTTTATAAGTATGAGTATTTGTTATTCCATAGGTAGAAAATCTGACTAACTGAATTTTTAATTCTTCAGCTAAATCACCTGAATAAGACTCATACAATGAGAAAATCAATGCATTTTACACTTTCCGATACCAGTCAGTCCCTCTTTTGAAGGAGTTTTCTCCCATCTACTCCATGAAATCTAGGGCAAGTCTCATGAATATCTCAGTGACTAAGAAAAAACTGATCATCCTCTGCTCACTTTTAGTCCCAAGAATACTTAGTTCAGACATTAAAATGACCATTTCTGGCAAAAGTAAACACTCAAAACTCAATTCAAATGTAGAGTCCCTCCTTGTACCTCAGCATGGGGCTGCTGCAGGTAGGAAGCTTTCCTATGGTGGAATTATTCTATTTTCCAGGAAGGTATTTCTACTTCTTCCTCCACTCCCAGGTCAAGTTCTGACACCTTCAGGACTCAGGTAAGAGTCTAGCAACTGCTGCCACTACTGTGCCCATAACCCTTCACACTCTGTCTAGATTACCCATGCCTTTCACCTGTAGGTGAAAAGCCATTTTTGGAAGACTTTCTTTGACACTACACTGGAAGACTTTCTTTGGCCACTCTTTGCACTTCCAGAGAAGGCCACAAAAATTGATGGAGACTCATCTCCCTTGGCTGGAGTAACTCTGAGGTACATCCTTTACTATATCCTAGAGCAGGAGGATTGAGTCCCCATAGTAGTAATCTACTCAGCTTCTTATATGTTATTGTCTTCCTTCCCTTCCTTATCTCACTGCTCACTACCATGCCTATACTTGTTAGGATCACCTCCCAAATAAACTACTTGCACTTATATCCATATCTGAGAGTCTTCTTCTATGGGAACCCAAATAAAAATATGATAAGGGCGGGCAATATCTTGTAAAATAAAAAGGTTCCTATATATAATAAAAGTATTGGCTCAGGGGATTATGGAGCCCCACAAGCTGCCATTTGCAAACTGGGGACCCAGGAAAATTGGTGGGATACTTCTTGTCTGAGTCCAAAGGTAAGAACTGGGAATGCTAGTAGTATAAATCTCAGTCCGTGGGCAGAAGACTAATGTCCCAGCTCAAGCTTTTAAACAGAAAGAGAATTCTTTCTTTCTCCACTTTTTGGTTCTATTCAGGTACTCAGTAGGTTATATCATGCCCACCCACAGTGGGGAGGGCAATCTGCCAATAATATTTAACCAAATTTCTGAGCTCACTCAAGTTGACACATAAAATGAACCATCACAGACTCTTTATCAGTCCTTCTTTGATGGCCCTCATCATACAGAAGTTAGAGTTTAATTGTTCCTTAAAGTGATTTTCACATTCAAATTCTTTTTTAAATGACTCCAGGCCTACTTGCTATATCAAGAGGCTCATTTCTCCTGCATTTTTAATTCTCACAAACTTTAGGATCTCAAGCCATTCTCAATACAATATTCTCTCTTTACTAGACAACTTCACTTTGTAGCCTTTAAGCTTTTCCGGACAAAGGTTTTACATTAGCTTACAGTCTCCATGGATCACAGGTCAAGCTTTTCAAGTCTTCTCCTTGAAATTCTCTAAACTTTTGTGATAACGGAAGTCCATCCTCCTCTCCTTCTTCATAAGAACACACTGCATCTCCCTCTTAAGATAATTTCATCTCTAATTCCCCTTCCTTGGTTACTTTATTTTAAAGATTTTATTTATTTGACAGAGAGAAACACGACGAGAGAGGGAACACAAGCAGAGGGAATGGTAGTGGGAGAAGCAGGCTTCCTGCTAAGCAGAAAGCCCGATGTGGGGCTTGATCCCAGGACCCTGGGATCATGACTTGAGCCAAAGGCAGATGCTTAATGACTGAGCCACCCAGGCGCCCCAGTTACTTTATTTTAAACTTTCATATCTACTCAAGAGGGTAAATTCACTGGGGTTATAAACTAACTTTCAGCTCTTTTCAAGTCCAGGACTGGTGATCCAGGAATACAAGTATGGGATTCCTCATCAACTATTGTCTTAGAGCCTCAGTCAAAACTGAGACAGAATGAGCTTTATTTGAACCTTTTGTCATTCATATAATTATATGTTTATAAATTTCAACTAATATTAGTGCACATATTATATATAGGCATTGTACTAGGTAAGGACTAAAACCTTTTTCATGCCCTAAAATATTTCTGTTTCAGTAGAAGACAGACAAGTAGAAAAATAAAGATATCATAAGAAATATAAAA
Organism: Procyon lotor; assembly: GCA_028646535.1. Classification (NCBI taxonomy): domain Eukaryota; kingdom Metazoa; phylum Chordata; class Mammalia; order Carnivora; family Procyonidae; genus Procyon; species Procyon lotor. The sequence goes on from JAQQSY010001632.1 coordinate 5,029, forward strand.
TAGTAGAGTTTTATAAGACACAACATTATATGAAAGAATTAATAATTAATTCTATCAGAGAAGGGTGAGGAATTAGAGAAAGCAGGATATTCACTGAGCTAATTGAATTTTGCCAGGCACACAAGGAGACACACAAGGAAACATAAAATGTTTATGCAGCCCCAAAATGTTAGTGTTGGTGTTGCAGAAGAACCTAGGAAGAGATGAGGCTAAAGAAGCAGATAGAAAAAGAATTAAGGTTTTTCTGAGAAGTTTAAACTTAATCCAAGAAGTTATTGGGAATTTTTGAAGGGATTTAATCAGGATATTGGCTTGTAAAGATTTAGAGTTTATAATTGCTCCAGTCCTCTAGGAAGAATGAAATGAAGGAAAGCAGTAAAAGGGGCAGGGAGGCTATTAGGAGTCAGAGGTTTGGAAACTAGTACCATGGGTTTGACTAATGCAATGGCTATGAAGATGGAAACAGTAAAATATAAACACTTGAAGATAGAGGCTTGGTTTTATTCATTTCTGTATCCCCAGTATTAGAACATCATCTGCTTTATCAGTGGAAGTTGTTGGATAAATTAGTGAATGAGTGACTGATGATGATACAATTGACAACATGCCCTAGATAAGAGATTAAGAAATCTCTTAATAGATTACCTAGGCAGAAATGGAGTTAAGACTCATGATTTGGTTAAAGAATGGAGATATATATTTGGGAAAACAGAGAAGCAGATGAAACCACCCATGGAGAGCTCTTAGAGTAAAGAAATAAAAAAAGAGACTTAGCTTCAACAAATCCGTCTATAGACTGACCAGGTTCTATAAGCTCCGGGTAAAGAACTTTATATTCATTATCTCAGTTATACCCACCTTACCGATGAAGGAGGTACATTTTACATAAAAAGAAACATAGGCTAGGAGGTTTAAGAATTTTCCAAGGTCACACAGCTGGTTGGTGGCAAGGTAGGAACTGAACTGATTCACTTACTCCAGACCTGTGTTTTTAATTCTATGAGACATCTAGAATCTCAATACTGCTTAAGTACCTCATCTGTCATTTAAGCACAATTTGCACTTACCAGTCAGGGTGTGTTTTCTTCCTGTTACTTGGAGAAACAATTCATCTGTGTGGTTCCCAGGACAAGACAGTAAGTCTAGCATTCCTTTTTTTTTTTTTTTAAGATTTTATTTTTATTTATTTGACACAGAGAGAAAGAAAGAGATCACAAGTAGGCAGAGAGGCAGGAATAGAGAGCTGGGGAAGTAGGCTCCCTGCTGAACAGAGAGCCTGATGCGGGACTTGATCCCAGGACCCTGAGATCATGACCTGAGCTAAAGGCAGAGGCTTTAACCCACTGAGCCACCCAGGTGCCCCAGGTCTAGCATTCCTGACAGGGATTCCCTATCCACCAAAAAAAGGAACGAATAAGTTTGTAGGGATAGAAGAAAAACACTCTTTAGGGAATTGGCTTTGACCTGGTGGGACACATATTTTAGAGATTGGGGAAAATAATAGAACAGATATAGGTTAGTGTTTCTCAGCTCTGGGAAAGCATAGAATCATCTGGGGAGCTTTCAAAAAATCTCAGTGTCTGCCCCAGCCCATTAAATCAGAATCTTGGGCAGAACACAGTCTTGAAAAAAAATTCTCCAGGTATTTCTAATGTGAACTCAGTGTTGAAAATCTCTTATACAGCTGAAGGTAAGATTAAGATGTGGAAAGCAAGATGTTTAGATATTTCACAGTTAGATGGCTTGCATTTTCCTGAAGAAACTACTTGCTTAGAACACATGTTGAGACTGAAGGGGTAGGCTATGGGTACAATGCTTGAGGAGAATGGCTAAAGTTTAGTATGGTACAAAAAGGAAAATGGAAAAGAAAACTGACCAAGGACAAGAGATTTATAGAATAGACCAATGGCCCAGAAGGGACCAAAAACTCTTAACTTTTTGTGGACCCAATTTTATTGTGTGATGTTTTCCAGAAGCATAAAAGGAATATATCTTAGATTATCCAGGGATAGGCATGTATAAGGTGAAAGAGGCAGAAGGACCAAAGGGACCAAAATAGTCATGGAAGTGATTTACTATAAAGTCCAAATTGTAGTCTATGTAGTCTAGATTGACAAAAAGTCTAGGGAAGATGGAATGCATTAAATGATCAAACATACATTTGGGGGAGTTACTGATATTTCTTTACTGGAACAGAAGAAACATCTAATAGTGATGACAGCAAATACTTGCCTGCAATACCCACTGCTAGTTAGTTTCCGCTGGTTACAAGGTCTAAGAACTTCAGGTCCCTGAAGACAACATAATGTGTCAACTTCAGAAAATATGTCTTTCTGTCCTTCCTGGCTTGTATTGTACAAGATCCCACGCCATTCCAGATACACTATCTCAGTGTGGTGCAGTTCTCTTAATTGGAGTTATTTTTGATTGTCAACTGCTGTTTACATGGATTCTACTTATTTACTATGGCATTCATTTCTTGTATTTTCTTCTCTAGTTACCATCAGGCTATTTCACATTTATTTTTGGAATAATATCCAGAATGAAACTCAGTAGTTTTTCATTAATTCAACAAATATTTATTGAGCATTTATTATATCATTTGTATGGTATCATTTGTGTGGGCCAGGTATCATTTGTGTGGGCCAGGTATCATTTGTATGGGCCAGGCCATACAAATATGGGCCATATTTCACATTCAATAATTATTCACTGAGCATCTTGAGGGAGGATAGCTTGCAAAGCTTTCAGATACACACACACTCATACACACACACACACACACACACACACACACACACACACACAACCAGACATCCTCTTTATATAGAAATACTCACCCTGCTACTACTTGTCTTTCACTTAGAAACTTATACTTCATTTGGATCTTGTTTTTATTCCAGATCTGCTAAAAAGGGATTATGCCCATCCCCAAAGGACCAATTATTCCCTGTCAAGGGATTCATGAATTTTTTAATTTATGGTGAACACTGAATGTTTTGTTCATGCCTCATTTCATCTGGCAATATCACTCCCCTTTATTCTGATAGTTTTTATAGAAGTTTCCATATTCTCCAGAGACCCAACCACATTCCCACTTCAGCTAGCACTAATTAGAACTCTAGTAAGAGCACTGAACCACATTTTGGGTATCTGAGTCAATCTGGGCCAAAAAAAGCCCCTTCCCTAAAATATTTCAAGTTGGAACCTGAGGGACTGTCCAGACAATCTCTGCTCAGAAACTGAAGTTGTATTATAAAACTTGAGGGCTTTCAGTTATTAGGGAAAGCCCACCTGTGAAAAAAGAGAATGACATTCAGCTGCAAAGAGAAGCAGAGATAAGTCTATGAAAGTACATTCTAGCAACATTAGAGTTGAGGACTCCTATATTTAGAGGCCCAGATGAATCCCTGCTCTTTACTCCTCCTGATTATCTCATCCTTCTCTAAATTCTACTTTCTGCTTATGTAGTTCAAGATGGGTTATAAAAAAAATCCGTCATTAGTGTAGTTCCTTCTTCACACAGACCAGGAAATAAACTTAAGGTCACCTAAATTATTAACCTAACCTTACAGGTCATAATCAACATAACAATAGTTATTATTTACTGAACACCTGCCATGTTATAGGAAGTATTATAGATAGATATATGATTTATAATAGAATAGGCATCCAAAGCACATACTCTCATCTCCAGCTGATAGATGAGGAATTCAAAACCCAAAGAAGTTTATTATTCATAGGGAATTATAAGGCCTCAATAGTATTCATGGTTATTTTTCTTTGCTTATATTAAACAACAAAAATATATCATGAGGTCTTGATAAGCCAAATGAGTTGATTCACAAGAGCACATGAAGTTTGCCATAAAAATAGTGGTGATGTAAAGTAGGAGATGATACAAATTATATGTAAACTAACATTTAAAAAATTATTAGCTCTACATCAAGCTGTAATTTTACATCTATTAAATTGCAAAATGGTAAAAAACCTAATTCTACCCAAACACAGATAGTGTTATGGGGAAATGATACTCTCATACATTGCCTGTTGCTGTAGAAACTGGTAAAAGCTTTTTTGGAGAGCAATTTGGAAAAACACTTCAATAGCCATTAAGTGCTCATATATTTTGACCCAGGTAATTTTACCTCTAGAAAAATAACTTTGGGAAATAATTCAAAACTAAATTCACCAAGACATTTACTAAAACTAAATTTATAATAAGACAAATCAGACACCTCTGAAATACATAAAAATCAAGATCTGTTTAAGGATGAATCTGTGGATTTAGTAATTCATTTACTCAGCAAATGATAAAATCCCCACCACATACCAGACACTATGCTAGATGCAGAAGTATACAAAGGTAGACAAGGCAGACACATAGCTCTTCCCTGTGCAAATATATGTTTATGTGAACAAAGAGAAAACTAGAGCATAAAAAATAATTTTTATATTTTTATTTATAGCTCTTCTTCTTCCTCAAAGAATGGGAAGAGGCTTATAATACCATAAAATAGAATAAACAAATGCAAGACCAGGGAAAATGCACATTTTGAAAGAAAATCAAGTTCAAGAAGGAAAAAAAAGATACACAGGGTGTTACTTGGTTACTAAAGTTGGAGCTCAGATTTGGTTCTCAGATTCTAGGCAAGCAAAGGAAAAGAAAAGTATTATTAGTGAGTAATTTACCTTGCTGATGAAAAGAAAACACAAGAGTTTCTCAGGAGAAAGCATTTATTCCTTGTTTCTCTCTTCTTGTAAATGGTTGACATGTGATATGGGTATCTCTTAGGAGTTTATAAGATTTTTAGAAATAAAATATTTCAAGTACATGAAAATATATAGAGAATAATGTAATGAGCATTACATTATTGTAATGAGCAATACATTACATGTATTGTAATGAGCATTATTGTAATGAGCATTACATTATTGTAATGAGCAATGAGGGATAAATGTATATCCCATGCATAGCCTAAAAAATTAAAATATTACAATTAAAGCTTTTTTACCTCTCCAGTTTTATTTCTTGGTATCCTTACCCAGAATTAATCATGCTCCTGAATTTGGTGTCTCTTATTTTCAGTTTAATTTATTCAATTTAAATTTATTCAATTTTCAATTTCAATTTAAACGGGTGCTTCTGTTAAAATATACAGCATTATTTTCATGAAATACATAGCATTTTTATAAATGAGAAGTATGGGACACTAGCTCATTTATATTTTGATAATGTTGAATAATATTTTATTCTACAAATATGCCACCATTTATATCCATATACTTATAGACATTTAGGTTATTTCTTTCTTTCCTTTTTTTTTTTTTTTTTTTGCTATTACAAAGCTGCAACAAACTTTCTTGTATAGTTTTTTTCTTGTGTGAAGACTTTGATATATAGAGTGAAATTGCTGGCCAGAAGGTGTGTGAATGTTTATCTTTACTCAATATAGCCCATGGCTCTCCAACTAGTTATACCAATTTACATGAAGGATAATTAAATGTGAAGGTATTCAGTGATATTACAGCCAAGGAGGCAATGCTCTGCTAATCACCACCTCTGTCCTTACTCTGCAATGTTCCTACTCAAAGAACAAGAGTGGGACTGAAATTTTAAAAGTACCCTTTGAAGAGTGCCTCTGTGGCTCAACCAATTAAGTATCTGACTCTTGATTACCTCTCTGGTCATAATCTCAGGATCATGAGATTGAACCCCAGGAGGATTTGTGCTGAGCATGGATCCTGCTTAAGATTCTCCTTCCTTCTCCCTCTGTCCCTCTTTCCTTGTTTTCTCTTTCTCATAAAATAAAATAATAAAATACCCTTCGAGACAGCATCTGATGACTCCTGGGGCAGAGGTGAAGAAATGGAATTAGAGCGAAAGGCATAGATCTACTACTTCTTGAATTTAAACCCTGAATTTTCTCAGATACATGTATAGAGAGAGCTAGTTTTAAGTATAGGGTCTGAGCCCACATGACCTGGGAAGAGCAGTCCAAGTCTGGAAAGCAAAACTTCTCAACTCACCTAATCCCCACCTGCTTGGAAGAGTAGGAAAAATAAGAGAGAGCCTATAAGACTGTACCTTTTTTGGTAAATGTAGTCTAACTGATGTCATAAGGTAAGAAACTGCTTCTCCCCGAAAGGAGAACTAGCATTTGGGGTGTTTGGGAAAGTACTGGAAAACTGGGAGAGTACCCATGTGACTGTGGATATTTTGTTGTTGTTGTTGTTATCACATTGATAGTTAAGCCAGCAACATTTCTAAAAGTTTTTCTTAAAACAAGCCAGTGGCTGGGACTTTCATGACTTCTTCCCTCATGAAATTATAAAAAACCTTCAGTGATGGGAAGGATTGATTGAAAAGTTCAGGGAGGGGTGGATGCCACACACAAAGTTTCTGCTTTGGGAAATTTGTTTTCTAAACCTATAGTGAAGAGTGGAATTAATGTTTAGTACAACCATATTGATAATCCTAGAATACAATGCAATTTAGTCTATTTTTTCAAACCATAAATGATGATTAATTTCAGGATTATTAGTTTATGTCCCTTTACTTTTTAATAATTGCTAGTTACCAAACTCTTCTTATCTGTGAATTTATGAGTTAACCATATCTGCAATATCATTTCTGCTATAAAAGAACTTTTAAAAAATGATTTGCAGGCAGCTGTGTATAATTATAAAGGAAGGACATTTGTATAAAAAGACTTTTTAATCACTTCCTGCCCATTTGTGACCACCAAAGATGATCTAAGAGAGAAGCCTCTCTTCTTTCTTTCTTCTTAAGATATTAGAGAGAAAGGAGATACTGTCGTTGTCAAAAATCATTATACTAACAGACCATTACAAAATGCATTTCCTATTCCTCACATCTTCCAACTTCAATATAACCAATAGACAACAAAAGATTTGAAGTTGTCCCAGACATATCTGAGTTATGCAAGTCCTGACTTTATAATTTGGCCTCTCTCAAGATCATCGGCTTGGTGAGTACCTAGCCAAGAGTTACTTATTGTTGAGAAATTCTTGCTAGTTCCTATGGAAGACATTCTGCCAGTTCCTTCCCTTTCAGAAAGGAAACACAGTTTATTTTGTATTTATGTCTCCTACTTGTATGTTTTAAACAGATTGGTCTGACACTCAATAGCCCAATATTCCCATCTGGATTTTGATGTAAGATGATAGAAAAAATGTTTTCTGCAAATTCATAGCCACCTACCTTCTTTCTCCACATTACAGGAGAAAATAAATTACTTTTATTTAATTACACAGAATTTCTATTCCTTGAAGAACAAATATGATCAATCTTAACAGATATACTCACGATGGAGTGCTGGTCATTCTTTATTCATATTACATTAGCCTCTCTCTCATCATTCTTAAGACTAAAGTCCAAGTCCCATCATTCCATGACCAGATTGCTGAAGTGGCCTCTGAATGTACATTGACCTCTAGTATTTACTTTATAATTTGGTTGGTATTCACCAAATGAACTCTTACCAATGTCTCCTATAATAATTTCTTTCCCATAATCAAAAGCCTTTAATAGTTCCTCATTAGTTTAATTTTTAAAAACAGCCTGATATTCAGGGCACTCAGCACTCTGGCCCAAAACTGCCTTTCCACCCCATTTTCTTCCATCTTTACTACTGTAATTCTTCAGTCCACATTGAACAGTCTACTCAGAGTTCTCAGGACATGTATTGCTCATACCCACCTTTATACCTTTCCTCATGTCTGCTTCTCAACTTGGCACATACATATTCACCAGCGGCTAGGTAGAGTGCTAGACGTGGAGAAACAATGAATGAATCAAAGTCCCTGCCTTCCTCTCTACCCAACTGTTGTAGGCTGAAGAATGGCCCTCAAAGATGCCCATGTCCTAATTCACAAAACCTGTGAATCTGTTACCATATACTGAAAAAAGGTCTTTGCAGATGTTATTAAGTTAAAGATCGTGATTTAGGGAGATGATCCTGGGTTACCTAGTAGGCTCTATATGTAACCACAAGGACCTTTATAAAAGGGAGGTAGAAGAGTTAGTGGGGTATCTGGGGGAGATGGTGAGATGACAATGGAATCAGAGATTGGAGCAATGCAGCCAGGAGCCAAGGAATGCCAGAAACTTGGGGACGCTGAAAGAAACAAGAAACAGACTTACTCCTGGAGCCCAGAAAGAAACAGCCCTGCTACACCTTCACATTAGCCCTACCAGATTCATTTTAGACACTTCCAACATTCCAATAAGATTCCTCATGCTCATGGACAGTTAATCCCTATTGCATCCCCAGCTCTAGGAACTATAATCTGCTTTCCATCTCTACTGTTTTGCCTTTTTAGACATATCTTTCCATGAATCTTGAGCACCATCAATCATGTTTTATGTGAGGAGGACAGATCAAGGACCTCACATAATTCAAAACTGATATATTTTTATATAAATATTGTCATATGAGAGAAGATGTTTACTTCTAATGTATACAGCTAAAACCACTAGAATTATTTTGATTCTGCTTTTTATTTTTTCAGTCTTTAATCTTGAGAAGAAGTTCTTGGCAGTGGGGACTGCTCTACCTTCCTTCTTATGTTTTAGTTATATCTCTATTTTTTCTCCCAAAGTCTTGGTTTCCAGGCATTTTTTTAAACATTAGTATTAGCACAATCACATAACAAACACCTAAATGACCTCACTACAGAAAAAAAAATTTAATTATAATAAATGTTAAAATAATAGCACAGCAGTCCCCAAGATTACATGTGTATACACAGTAATGTGTAATTCTGACAAAGGATAGTGGGCATTTCTATTTACCAATTGAAGTGGTCCCAACATTTTGCCACAGGCAAAACACAATCTATAGTTCCAGATGTGAAATTTGAATACAGCTTTTAAAATTTGGAAAATTATGAGTATTATTTTTTTTATTAGAGAACTTTTTAAATAGCCAATTTTAATCACATTTTCTTTTTTTCTTTTTTTTTTTTTCAGTGTTACAAGATTCATTGTTTTGCACCACACCCAGGGCTCCAAGCAGTACTTGCCCTCCTCGATACCCACCACCAGGCTCGCCCAACTCCCATCCACCTCCCCTCCAAAACCCTCAGTTTGTTGCTCATAGTCCACAGTCTCTCATGGTTCATCTCCCCCTCTGGTTTCCCCCTGTTCACCCCTCCCTTCCTTCTCACAATGCC
>JAQQSY010001633.1:0-14226 GCA_028646535.1 Procyon lotor
AGTGGACCAGCTGGACATCACAGATATATTCAGAACATTCCATCCCAAAAAGGCAGGAAAGAATATCCAGTGGAAAAAAGACAGTCTCTTCAACAAATGGTGTTGGGAATCCAAAATCTATAAAGAACTTCTCAAACTCAACACCCAAAGAACAAATAATCCAATCAAGAAATGGGCAGAAGATGTGAACAGACATTTCTGCAAAGAGGACATCCAAATGGCCAACAGACACATGATATGTTTACAATGGAATACTATGCAGCCATCAAGAGAAACGAAATCTGGCCATTTGCAAAGATGTGGATGGAACTGGAGGGTATTATGCTAAGTGAAATAAGTCAGTCAGAGAAAGACAATTATCACATGATCTCTCTGATATGAAAAATTTGAGAGGCAAGGAGGGAGTGTGGGGGGGGTGAGGGAGAGATGAAACAGGAAGGGATGGGGAGGGAGACAAACCATAAGGGACTCCTAGACTCACTAAACGAACTAAGGGTGGCTGAGAGGCGGAGGGATAGGATGGCTGGGTTGTGGACATTGGGGAGGGTATGTGCTGTTAAGTGCTGTGAAATGTGTAAACCTGATGATTCACAGACATGTACCCCGGGGCAAATAATACATTATATGTTAATAAAAATTAATTAAAAAGTTGTTCTCAAGTAATTTAGTGGTCCCAAATAGTGTGTCCTACCCTTGTTAAATGTTACATGACTATTATTATCATTTTTATTTTACTTATGGAAGAACTGGAGTTTGTTGTATATGATTGTTAATTTTCTGTTTCAACCAGATATCTGGTTAAACCTTATTTCTGGGTATGTTTTGGATGGTGTTTCTAGAAGTAATTAGTATTTGAATTGGTGACCTGAGTGAAGCAGATGGTCTTTCCCAGTATGGATGGGTGGTCGTCATCTAGCCACTGAGGAAAGACTTAAATAGAACAAAAAAGTGATAGATTCTTGAATTTGCTCTCTGCCTGACTGCCTGAACCAGAGTGTTGATATTCTCCTGTCCTCAGTGCCCCTGGTCCTCAGGCCTTTAGATCAAGACTGGAATCTATAGCATCAGCTCTCCGGCTCTCAGGCCTTCAAACTATACAACTGGCCTTCCTGTATCTCCAACTTACAGGTGACAGATCATAGGTCACCTTAGTTTTGAAAACTGCATGAACCAATATATTACAATAAATCTCTTTCTAGATCGATCGATCTATCTATCTATCTATCTATCTATCTATCTATCTATCATCTATGTCTTTCTATTGTATCCTGTTCGTTCTTCCCTGAAGGACCCTGACTAATGCGATACAGGGACACCCTCATTTAGAAATAGTGAGCATGGGTGAAAGGGGCATGTATTTGCAATAGAAAGTGACAGAATTAAGATTCATATGCGGTTTTTAGTATTCTAAGAGAGACTGTAAAGCCCTTTTGAAAGAAATTTCTTTTTCTTACTGTACACAAAGACAAACAGTAGTGCTATGATTTGTATGTTGTGAGTGCCTTATTAGTGAATGATATGAATGATAATGAAATGATAGAATTAAGCTTTGGAATGCAATAGTTCAAATGTGCACATGTGTAGATATCTGTGTATAATGCATATATATAATGCATAAATATGCATGCATTTTCAAGTACATACCTCTCTCTGTGTCTAGTTATTTATAGTACTGAATCATGATGGTCTTTGAAGGTTGGACTGACGGACTCAGTATAGGAATTTAATGTAGCAGAGGCAATGTGTGGGTAGTTTAATTCCTGTGTGATACATGCTAATTTGGCTGAAATAAATATTTTTGTCTCCCAAATACCAACATACATAGACCCTGTTCTTGGGTTTTTATTTTATCTATTCAGTACGTATTACAATATTATGTTGTATGTAGTGTGAAACTATTAGAGTGACTCCTTTGCCAAGCATTTATTATTAGTACTGATAGGTGTTAAAACTAAAAGAAGTTTTTGAATGTAAGATTTATCCAGTGTGAAAATTCTAGGCCGTATAACATATGTGGATTGATAGCATTGAAAGGGAAAAGGAGAAGAATAACCAAGAGTATTGCTATACTAGTGATCGATGGAAATTAGCTTAAATTTGACCCAAGTTCTTATATACTTTGTAGCAACTGAGTTATAGGTTAGATAATTAGGAAGCTTCATTAATTTTCCTTAAGATTTGGGTTTCATTTTGTTGTTTGTTAATATTAATCTAGTGCTTAAAACCAGGATTCAGATGAGAAAGACCTTGCTTGGTTGTCACCAAAGGAGCTGAAAAATAATTAATATACATATCCCTCACTATTCACATGGCATTTTCATTTCAATTTATTTGCTTTGTTTTAGAACTATAAGGATAAGGAATTTCACAATAACTCTCAGAAAATAAGTACATTACGTATACAACCAGTGAAGTCCTCTCTAAGCTACTGGTTCTAGGGAATTGAGAAATTAATGATTTGGGTAGTGCTGTCTAATAGAGGTTAAGTTGGAGAGTGAGGTAGATCTAGACTTGAGTCTTGCCCCTTATACTTATTAGTCATGTGGCATTTGGGCCATTTATTTATTTTCTCCTGTACTTACTTTCCTTTCCCAAGAAGTGAAGCTAAATATTCCTTGTATTTAGGATCTTTTTAAGGATATCAGGTATATTTTATTTATAATCCTTGAGAATCAAGTAGATTCTTATTAGAAGTATTATTACTAAAGTAGATTTTGATTTACTTTGCTTGCCGGTCCTATTTATTGCTAATACACAATTGTAAATGGTTTATGAATTTTTCTATATTGAATCCTATATATTTCATACATCCTAGTAACAATAAATGGCAGTGTTAGAGGTTGAATAACAAAGCCAGTTTTATATGATAATTAACAAATATACCTCAAACCAACAAGTCAGCTTAAAGTGATTGAATTCAAAGTAGTTGATACTACATTGAAATGAGTTTGAAATGTGTTATTGTATTCATTTTTAACTTGTGCATAAGGGACATTTCATGACAAACTTGACTTCTAGCTAATAGCCACCTAAATGAAGGTTGGTAAATCAAGCCCTTATTTTGTGCTTAACAGGAATTAGGATAAATGCTTTACATACATTATCTCATTTAATTCTCAGGAAAAACCTTGTGAGATAGAAGTAGTAAGATAAGATCTTGACATATTTATCTTCATGCTTTCCTCGGTTCCAGAACTTCTAGCCTTTTCCAGTGTTGTCTCAAGGAAAATTGTCACAGCAAATATGCAATTATAAAGAAACTACTGATGGTTTTCATTTTGTTTTGTTTTGCTTTTTTCTAAATCTAATTGGGTTCTTCAGAAACAAAAGAGTAGGCCATAAAGAGATTTGGTAGACAACATTGAAATAAAATCCCTGGAGAATATGTTGACCACACTCCTTTGCCCATTCCCTCAAACTGTAGAAAATATGGGTTGATGAAGTAGAATAGTATGGAGAAACTAATATGGAAACTCCAGAGGCTCATTTCCTCTCCCTTTTAGAATCTTCATAAAAATCAGTCTTTAGGTTTGAATCAGCTCAAGGAAGCACTGGCAGATTCTATTCGCTATCTGAGAGGATCTGCTTCTCAAATAAGACCAGTTTCTCAACCAGGAGCATTTATTATTCTCTGGCACCTGTCCCTATAAATATGGAGAGCGTTAAAGTAGTCCCACCCCCGAGGATCTCTTTCTATAGTATATCCATTACAGGTAAGCCCCACTCAGGCATGCCCCTGCCTGAAAATAAGAACTGCCATGATGGTCGGTGCAAGGCTACTTTAAAAGTTACTTATATTCCTAAAAAAATACAAATAACAAAACTGAGTTTTTTATAAATTAATGATAATGGTGAAGAAATGGTAAAACTAAAGCTTTAGAGTGTAGTAGAGTAACCCACAATTTTCCAACGAGTTTCTATTACATGATCATGGATTACAATGGATAATAGTAGCAAGTGTTCTTCTGCAGTATGGATTTAATTGATGCCTACTTTATCTAAGACGTTCCTAGACAGTCTGATGGGCCAACAGACTAATGTAGTATCTCATTAAAATTAGTATAGTACTACGTATCATAGGGTGTTATATGCAACTGATAAATTTTTGAACACCACATCTGAAACTGATGTGCTGTATGTTGGCTAACTGAATTTAAATAAAAAAATTAAAATAAAACCAAACACATTTATATTATTGAAATAATAACATAATATATTTTTGCATTAAAAAGTTAGCTAAAGTGGATAGCAAATATGTAATATTATACATATATGTTTACATATACCATTTCAAGGCATAATTACATCAAAAATTTTTTGGTATCTATAAAACTCAGGGAAAAGACCATCAAAAGCACTTGGATATATATGGAAAGATTATGATTATGAATATAAAATTAAGTCACAGTTTTGTCACTATTGAGCATTTCTTAGAAGATTGGTAAAGCGTATGAATATCACTGCCTGCCATTGGTCTAAATAGAAGCCATAGAGAGGATAAAGGGAAATAAAAATATTTTTTAAAGAAGAAATAAATGAACTTAACAGATATATTCAGAATATTCTCTCCAAAGATAGCAGCAAATACACATTGTAAGTTCACACGGAGCAATGTTGGGCTCCGCGCTCAGCGCAGAATCTGCTTGTCCCTCTTCCTCCCTCTCTGCTCTTCCCCCACCGCTGTGCATGTGCAGGCACATTCTCTTTCTAAAATGAAGAAATTAAATCTTTAAAAAACACACACACACAGAGACAAATGAAAATGAAAACACAATGGTCTAAAATCTTTAGGATGCAGCAAAATCTGTTTTAAGAGGGAAGATTATAGCAATACATGACTATCTCAAGAAACAAACAAAAATCTCAACCTAACCTTATATTAAAGGAGCTAGGAAAAGAAGACCAAACAAAGCCCAAAGGCAGGAGAAAAAAGGGGGGCAGGGGGAAACACCAGAGCAGAAGTAAATGAAATAAAGACTAAGAAAACAGCAGAGCAGATCAAAGAATCCAGGAACTGGTTCTTTGGAAAGATCAACAAAATCAATAAAACCTTCAGACAAACTCATCGAAAAAAGAAAGAAAAAAAAAAAAAAGGAAGGAAGTATCTGTTGATTGGATATATTTTCTAAGCAGACTGTTCTCCACTATCCTTCTTTGTTGATCTCTACCTTAAGTAGAGAATGTAGGGAGGGATACCAGAAAAGACTCAAGCTCTGTTGATGCCTACAGCTTCTGTCTTCCTGGTAGTTTGAAGCATATGTTCCATGTAAAGATATTAAAAACATTATGACATACAGTTCTAGAAACATTTCCTCTGTGCACAGGAATAATTATCTACCTCTTACCTGTGGGCATTTGGGATTACATTTATAAAGCTCTCGCTGTAGTTAAGAATATCCGAGGTCCATCTAGAAATTTTGTTGCATACAACTAGAATACAAATTTCTTGCTTCTTGTCATTTTCCCAAATCCCAGACCAGTTGTTTTGGGACTTTGCAGAATAGCAGTTTTCCCCCTCTCTTTTAGCCAGTGTCTTCTTTAGGTAGCATTTTGTGTTAAATTAGCTAGTATATTTCGAGCATTACTTTTAGTCCTTAAGGTGATGAGACCATAACAGTATGTGGGTTTTGAAATAGTGAATGAATGGATTTTAACCTAGAACTTCAAAATGAGAGACTGTTAAATTGGGGTTCATGGTTTGTTTGATGAGAAATACTGAAATAGTATGAAGCCATGGCTTTGATTCCTAGTTCATTCATTGATAGGTGATTTAAATAATTATGTACATTTAACTGTATGAAAGAAGAAAAGGGGGGAAAGAAATGGAGAGAAGTTACAGCAACAGAGAATGAGAAAGAGAAGGGTAAAAACTAACAAAGTGCAGGTACATTATCATGGATGGTAAGCTTTCCAAGCATCATAGGTACCTTTCTGGATTCTAAGCCTATGAGTATGGCCTTAGACCTCTATTCTACAAGGGTTGGGGAGAAAAGTTATCACAGATTCTTCTTTTCTTTGTATCTGAACGTAGTGATAATCTTGTGGTAGTGTAACTGTTTATAGTATGTATCTAAAAAGCCCAGTCATCTTTAATTTAAGGCTTCATGTACATGTCTCAAAAATTATTTTTTTGCAATTCAGAATAAAAAGCATCAAATCAATTGTAGGGCACTGTGGTAATTGAAGAAATGCTTTTATTTTTACTTTGCAACATTTATTCTCTACAAACTCTGGGATATTCTAAAGGATACTGTATATGGTTTGAACTAGCAGCTAATGTGTGACACTGATTCTCCCATAGTTGGAAAACACAGGTCTGAGGATAAAGAGCTAGAACCTAAAAAATTACCTATAGAATTGTTGATTCCTGTTTTTCTAGTTTGGGGATCTATTAGTTTGGAGGTCACTTTTAAAACTACCCTTAGATGAAGAGAGGAAACACTATGTTGTTATTCAATCACTAAACACCTATATTGAGAATAGAGGGAGTGGGATTTCAGCTTTGATTTATGGCACATAGTAGTTGTTCAGTATTTATTGATGGAATGAATTCTGCTCTAACATAACTCTGTTCTGTTCATAATTTAAATCATCCTCAGATGAGCTGAAGTTAATATTTAGCTTACAATTCTGAGCATCTTATCTTGCTTTGCATCTGTTAGGCAGTTTCACAGCATAACTAATGTGTCATCACATTGTCTCACAGTGTCGCCAATATCATGCCCACATTAACTCTGTTTGTGTTGATACCTGGGGACTGGTCTAGAAGCTGAATCTGCCAAGGCAACTGATGTGCATATGTTCGGTGCCTTATTTTATCATAACCTCTAAAATATACATTGAGAAATTCTTGCTGACTAAATATTAACAAGTAGTCTCATTTGAAATAAAGTGAAAAAACATGACAACACAAATATACATATAGCAAGAAGCTGGAAAACATTTTCGTGGGAGAGATTAAATAGTTGCTACACTTCAAGTTTGCCTCCCTCAAGCAGCTGTCATCGTGGATAGGAAGATGAGAATTGCCGTAAACCACTTTTAATAATATGTATTAAACCTTATTTCTAGCCTGTAATGTACACTTGAGAGTCATTTACTCTTTGGGAAGTTCCAATAATTCTTTCAATTCATCATTTAGCACAATAATTTACTAAGTGGTAACTTAATATACTCAAATTAGCTGATATGTTTTTACTAGGAGTGTTTTTAGAGGCAAATGCTAATTCTTAGTAAAAATGTTATTGTCATTTGAAATGATGTGAATACCTTAATTATTTTAAAATGCATGCTTTAGGGACACCTGGGTGGCTCCGTCTGTTAAGCGGCTGCCTTCGACTCAGGTCCTGATCCCAGGGTCCTGGGATGGAGTCCCACATCGGGCTCCTTGCTCCGCAGGGAGCCTGCTTCTCCCTCTGCCTCTGCCTGCCTCTTTGCCTGCTTGTGCTATCTCTCTGACAAATAAATAAATAAAATCTTTAAAAAATAAATAAATAAAATGCATGCTTTAGAGGCGCCTAGGTGGCTCAGTCTGTTAAGCGGCTGCCTTTGGCTCAGGTCATGATCTCAGCGTCCTGGGATCCAGCCCCACATCAGGCTCTCTGCTTGGAGGGGAGCCTGCTTCTCCTTCTCCCTCCTGCCTGTGCTCTCCCTCGCAAATAAATAAATAAAATCTTTAAAAAATAAATAAAATGCATGCTTTAATATATAGACTTTTCACTGAATTTTGAACTACATATTTAAGGTTAGTTGGGAGCATTATTTTAAAGATATGTTTGGTTTTAAAACAAGTTTTGGATGAAATACTTCCAATATTTTCCTGTAGCTGAGGAAATCTAGTTTTTAAATAACTGCTGTTATTTGTATGCATTTTGGTAAATATTTTAATATTACTTGGCCCTAAGAAAGTCTCCTCTTGGAAAAAAAAAAAAACAACTAAGCAAGAATAAAATTATAGAAACATTTCTAGTAACACGCTTATATTACAGAACTTTTTCACTAATAGATTTAATTGGCACTCACTTTAAAGAGATACAGTAGTATGTTTGGTCTAATAAGATACAACTATTTCAGTTAGAGGGGTGCAAAATCCATACTACAGCAAAGACGGTGAGCAAGAGTGGTAGGAGAGAGAAACAGAGGCAGGATGAAGCTGCGGAGTTGTGTGGGGTCCACTTGCATGAGATGAGGGTACTGACACAGCTCAGAAGGAACATACGGGGACTCAACCAGATTGTGAGTGGGGATGAGAGCAGAATGGACTTAGAGAATCCATCTTCTCATTTTGTTTTTTTGTCTCCAATTTTCACTTGGTTCTTTTAGATCATGTTTATCTTCTTTATATCTCTTTTCCCTCTCCCTTTTACCTACCCGCCTTTGCTCTGTAGACACCTGTTAACTTCGAAGTTTTCTGTGTGCACATCTCCGTTAACACACTCCACACGGATGTACTGAGCACATATGACATGTCAGACATTAAGCAAGATTCGAGAGGTAGAATTACAGAAGGGTAGTCTTTTCTTCCCTCGGGAAATTACAGTTCAAAGGGGAACAAATGCATAAATAGATCGTGATAATATAATGTTAACATAGCTATGATGGAAAATGATTAATTGAAGCAGAAGCTAACCTTTAGTGAGCATATAGTATGTACTTATTACTATGCTAATTATACACATTATTTCTTGCTTCACTCTCAGATTAATGAGATAATGTACACTATTGTCTATCATCCTTACTACAGAGTTAAAAACTAAAACCTGATCATAGAACAGAACAAAACAACACAAAATAATTGGAACAGCATGATGATTATCAAATTGTGGTTACACTCAATCATCATTTAAATTACCACAAGTTCTTAACATGTGGATTCCAGAGCTCCCAACACCAGACCTACTGAATTCACATTTCTGAAGTAGGGTTTAGGGAATTTAACTCTTCTCATACCAATTTTCTTCCTTAAATAAGACAAAAATGTTCAAGGCTAAAGTAGAAATTCTCTTAGAAAATTCAGGCTGTCTCTTTAGCTAACATTTGTACTTGTATGTCCAAAGATGAATTTAAAATCACCTTAAGAAGATGATCATGTGTATAATCTAATAAATAACAGAGGGTTTCTTAGAAAATAAGGTTCTGTTTATGCTTTTAAAATGTAATTTAAAATTGCGTATAAAGGAAAACAGAAATAGACTAAACTCAGGTATACTTATCTGATTGATTTCATTATTTAACAGTGCACATTGCATTTTATCTCCTCCCAGTTATTAGGTTATCATTTCAGATTTTTTTAAAGATTTTATTTATTTATTTGACAGAGAGACACAGCAAGAGAGGGTACACAAGTGGGGGGAGTGGGAGAGGGAGAAGTAGGCTTCCTGCCGAGAAGGGAGCCTGATGTGGGGCTTGATCCCAGGACCCTGGGATCATGACCTGAGCTGAAGGCAGACACTTAACGACTGAGTCACCCAGGCGCCCCTCATTTCAGATTTGGATTTTGTATTTGTACTCTTCCCTGATGATGATCTTTTCAGTATATTCTTGATTCATACATTCCATTTTAATTAAACATTTCCATCTTCAATTACATATATTCTCCATTGAAGGATACATGGAAAATCTAATTGAATTCTCTATCAAGCTTTCATATCTTTTCATGTATGTAAATATATATGCAAACATTTTTTGCCTCAAACTTTGTTTTCCACAAAAGCTTTAAAGCAACTTAATGGTTATGAAGTAAAACAGATAAACAAAATTTTGATAACAAAAATGGAATTAGGAAAACATTATGTAGAGTGTTAACTAGGAGTGAGACCCCTTCAAATAATAAAGCAAAATTAAAAATAGAATATATTTGAGGAAAACCAGTGAAAATAAAAGAAATGATGTCTCCAGCCATTCTTCAAGTAGTTTTGATGAATTTCAGACTGGTTTATTTCAATTGCCTAATACACACTTATTTTTTTCTGTTTTTACAGTATTATTTGCTAGACTTAATAGTTCTGTAAAAATCTATATTAAAATAAGTAGATTTTTCTCAATTAAATGACTTCCTTTTTTGACTAATTAAAAATTATATTTGTAGTTGACACAATGTTACATTAGTTTCAGGTGTACAACGTGGTAGTTAGACAGGTTTATATATTATGCTATGCTCACTACAAGAGTAACTACCATCCATCACCATACAATGCTGTTACAGTATCATGCAGTATATTCTTTATGCTGTGCCTCTTATTCCAGTGACTTACTCCTTCTATCATTGGAAGCCTATATCTCTCACATACCTTGACCATTTTGCCCATCTCTCCACTCCCCTATCCTCTTCAACCATCAATTTGTTCTCTGTATTTATAGGTTTGATTTTTCTTTGTGTTTATTTATTCATTTGTTTTTTTAGAGTCCACATGTGAGTGAAATCATATGGTCTTGCTCAGTCTGCCTTATTTCACTTAGCATAATATCCTCTAGGTCCGTCCATTTTGTCACAAGTGGTAAGAGTTCATCCTTTTTATGGCTATGTAATATTCCCTTGTATATATGTACCACATATGCCTTATCCATTTATTGATGGACTCTTAGGTTGCTTCCATATCTTGCCCATTGTAAATAATGCTGCAATAAACAGGGGTGCACATATCCTTTCAAATTAGTGTTTTCACTTTCCTTGGGTAAATAACCAGTAATGGAATTATTGGATCATATCGTATTTCTATTTTAAATTTTTTTAAGAACTTCCATACTGTTTTCCAGTGTCTCTGTGAATTTACATTCCTACCAACAGTGGATTAGGGTTCCTTTTCTTCACCTTCTTGCCAACACGTGTTATTTATTGTCTTTTTGATTTTAGCCTTTTTGACAGGTGTAAGGTAATATCTCATTGTGGTTTTCCCTGATGGATTAGTGATATGAGCACTTTTTCATTTGTCTCTTGGCCATCTCTGCATATCTTCTTTGGAAAAATGTTTGGCTAAGCTTTTTAAAGCCGTAGATAAAAGAGTAAATGACTACTTAATTTAGTACTTTAATTACACATGCATATTATGACAATGTATTAATTTGGAAAATTCATTCTATTCACTCACATGTTATGAAACAACTTAATTCAGACTCTTATAGTGCATTTTTTACTTCAATATCTTCATTAGCATATTAGAGGCACTTCTTGAGTCACCTAATAGAATATTCCAGGGTGAATTCTCTTTGTTTTCTTCCAAAATGTTTAAAATACAGTTGCAATGATTTCCCTGGTAATTTTATCCCATCCACAAGTATCTTGTTTCATAACATTGGAAGAGCTGGTTATTTTTTTAAAACTGTAGTAATAAATCGGTTATAATTACATCTAACTGTTTACTGTATTCTTTAAGTGTTTTTTTTTTTTTTTTTACAAGATTTGTTTAAAACTACATCTGTTATTTCCAATTGTATGGTCATCATACAAGAAATAAGCACTATGGAAATATTTATTTTCAGTTTTATGGATTGGGTCAACTGACATCTATAATCACCCAAAATTTTTTTTTTTTTTTTTGAGATTAATAACATGTTTTCTCCCAAACAATATTGTATTCCTCAGACAAAAAATGGGAGACTAACTAGGAATAAATTATTGCTTCCCATTTTCTCAAAGAATTAAAATAATGATACCCTATCTGTTTCTTTGGTCATGTATAACATCTGAAAGATAACAGTTTCCTTTTTTTTTTTTTTTTTTTTAACAGTTTCCTTATTCAGGCAGTCTCAATGTGCATAATTCTTAGGCCTTCTCCTTTGATTGAAAGGATAATTGAACAATTCAGAAAAAAATTAAAAAAGACAACATAAAAGAAAGTCAAGTTAAGCTATTTATATTAAAGGAAGTACTGAATAAAAGTTTTACCCTTTCATTGTGCTCCTATAGCACCTTCAATAGATTATCATTAGGACCCTTGCTACATTGTAATTGTTCTAATTTTATGAATTCTTAAATAATATTTCAAGCATGAACATAAACAGAAAAAAAATTGCTGGTCTCCTCTAGCTTTATAAAATCTTAATATTTGGTGATTATATTTGCTTCTGATTCATTCTTCTAAAGAACAAAACATGGTTATAGTGGAAATTGCCCATGTAAACCTCGTAAATCACATTCCCTTTCCTCTACTGAAGTAACACCTGGGTTTGCTGTTGGTTCTATGCATGTTATTACTTCAATGTACTTTTACTACATATATATTCCATGAACAATGTATTTATTTATATGTAGTATTATACAATTTTCAAATTTTATATAAATTATGCAGGACTGGATATATCTCTCTGAGGTGTGCTTTCATATCTATTCATGACTATTTCACTACTTACTTATTCATTCACTGATGGATACTTTGATAATTCCATCCACTTTTAGCTATTACTATAAACAGGATGCACAGAATATTTTTGTACACATCTGTTATGTTATAGGGTATGCATACCATAAATTTTAATCTTTATAAAACTCCTCTTCAGAGCTATCAAAGATTATTTATTTATTTATTTGTCAGAGAGAGCGAGAGCACAAGCAGGGGGAGCAGCAGGCAAGGGAGAAGTAGGCTCCCCACTGAGCAAAGAGCCTGAAGCAGGACTTGATTCCAGGACCTTAGGATCATGACCTGAGCTGAAGGCAGATGCTTAACCAACTGAGACACCCAGACATCCCCTCTTGAGAGTAATCAGTCAAACTTACTCAAATGTACCATGTGCAAGCAATGCATTGCTTTATATCCAACAATGAATAAGGACAGCTATTGGATTTTGTATTTTTTGTTCACTTGACCCAGGGAAATCTTACTGTCATTCTAATTTTCATATTCAGTATGGATATTAGCTATTAGTTTTCCTTGAAGCACTTCCTTTTTCTATTAAATTTCTATTTTATATATTCTATTCTATATATATTCACACACACACACACATATATATATTCTGCATATAATATGCATTTATATGTAAATATTCTGTGTAACAACATACAAAACAAAATGAAAAGACAAACCACAGACTGTGGAAAAGATATTTGTAACATGTATAACAAAAGATTAATGCCCAGAAAAAATTATATACATAATATATACACACTTCCATATTTTATATATGAAAATATTTTTATGTATACTTCTCTCTGGATTTTAGTATATATGTGTATAAATTATAAATGTGTATGTGCATAATTACATATGTGAAATAGATATATAGAATTATTTCTGGACATTAGTCATTGTGGTTACACATTTTGCCCAGTTTGTCTTTTCTCTTTTCATTTTGCTTTCTAGAATTTGTATTATAATATAGTCAGTGTACCATTATTTTTCTTTGTAGTTTTTGATTTTTATGTTTCCTTTAAAAAATATTTTCTCATCCAAAGGCCAATTCCTTATTGCAAAGTTTTAAATGTTGTTTTATGCATTTAGCAGCCTAATCCATCTGTAATTGTTTATCTCTATCAATCTATAGATCTCTATCAATCTATAGATTGGTAGGTTTTATAAATACCCAAAACTTTCTGTGTACTCTTCAGTGACGCTATGTAACTTTTTCCATACAAGCCCTGCATATTTTTGTGGTATTATACCTACATACCATTTGCATTGTGATACATTAAGTGGGATTTTATATGTCTCAGTTGGTTATATGTATAAGAATACTAGGGGCGCCTGGGTGGCTCAGTCGTTAAGCGTCTGCCTTCGGCCCAGGTCATGATCCCAGGGTCCTGGGATCGAGCCCCACATCGGGCTTCCTGCTGAGCAGGAAGCCTACTTCTCCCGCTACCATTCCCTCTGCTTGTGTTCCCTCTCTCGCTGTGTTTCTCTCTGTCAAATAATAAAAAAAAAAAAGAATACTATTAAGTTAAATTTCTCATTACTTCTAAGCATTTAATTGTTAATTTCTTAGATTTCCTATTTAGAGAATCATATCTAATAATTTAGCTAGTATTTTTTTTAAGTTTTTGCCTCTGTTTATGAGGGGAGAAGTCTATAAATTAATAATGAGATGACAGGTCTATAAATTTATACTGCAGTATATTAAAATACTATAGGCTACCGATTTTTTTTTCTTTAGACCCCATGACCAACTACACCACTGACACGACACCAAGCTTTTCATCACTGATTCTTTATGTCTTTGTGAAGAGTGTTCTCTGGACTTTTTAAGGCATAGTTACAGGCTGTCTAAGCATGTTACTTGTAAAAGATCCATCCC
>JAQQSY010001634.1:0-14226 GCA_028646535.1 Procyon lotor
ATATATACAATGGAATATTATGCCTCCATCAGAAAGGATGAACACCCAACTTTTGTATCAACATGGACAGGACTGGAGGAGATTATGCAGAGGAGAGAGTCAATTATGGTCTCACTTATGTGTGGAACATAAGGAAAAACATGGAGGGCATTGTGAGAAGGAAGGGAAGGGTGAATGGGAGGAAATCAGAAGGGGCTATGAACCATGAAAGACTATAGACTCTGAGCAACAAACTGAGGGTTTTGGAGGGTAGAGGGTGGGAGGTTGGGCGAGCCTGGTGGTGGGTATTGAGGAGGACAGGTATTGCATGGAGCGCTGGGTGTGATGCATGAACAATTAATCTAGTAACACTGAAAAAATAAAATAAACATATTTGGGGAAAAAAAGAATAACGATTATCTTATTTCCATTTTCTGTTTGTTTTGGGGACAACAAAATAAGAACATAAATAAAATTTGAAGCAAGAAGTCCAGGTAGAAGATTATTGTAGTTCAGTGAGGAAAGGATGAGGACCTGGACTCAGTCAATTCAGTCCCCCAGGGGACACTTGGCAGTCATGTCTGGAGACATTTTTGATGGTCATGATAGTAGGGGGAGGGGGTGTTACTGGCCTCTAGTGGGTAGAGTCAAGGCTCCTAAACATCCTAAAAATGCACATGACAGCCCCCAAAACAATTATCCAGGCCCAAATGTCAGAAGTACCAAAGTAGACAAACCCTGGACTAGGTCATGGCTGGAGAAATGAAAAGAGATCATTGGATTCAAGATTCATTTTTAAGCTGAAATGACAAAGAATTCCAAAGAGATTAAATGTAAAGCTCAAGAGAAAGAAATAATCCAAAGAAGACTTTCAGATTTCTGTCTTGAGCAATGTATCCTGAAAACATGTTGGATGGATAGGTATGAAAATGTCAGTCTAGCAGATAAAATCAATTGCACGCTTTAAAATTCCAGATCTACTATTTACCAATTGTGGGCTGCAAAACACACAAGCATTCTGTCTCCATCTCCCTATTGATAAAATGAGGATTACAATGTACCGACTCCAGAGGTATGTGATGAAGATCAATGATTCCATCATGTAAAGCATTTTAGACAGCCCTGGCACGTGGTCAACAGTTGGGTTTTAGTTACTTTTGTTCTTGTTAATATTGTTAATAATATTATTACAGTTTAGACCTCATGAGAGCTATCCATCCAAGTGGAACATATGAATTTGGGAGCCATCAGCCTAGAGATGGTATCACCAATATAGACAGCCTTTAAATACTTGATATGAGTATGTCCATAGGAAAGGTCTAGGGTTGACGTTGAATATGCTATTGCTAGAATATTGGGGGGGGGGGAGATGAGCCAAAACCAGTCAAGAAGACTAAGAAGGGTCTGACAGTGAGGTAAGAGGAAAGTCAACAAAAGAAAGCATTTCTGGGAGTAGGTGCTCAACTGGGTTAAGAAGAGCATAGAAAAGCATCTTTTGAATTTCAAGGTCATAGGTGACTATGGATGAAGTTAGCTGAGAAGCCATGACTGTGATTGACCCATGAGCTGGATCCAAGCAATTGAAGGCTCCTCACCCTGTCTGTGGAATGTGAGTTCCACTTGCCTTTCCTGCTCCCAGAGGTTGCTCCGAGGACACGGCCATAACATGGTGATGTGTGTTGAGAATGGTGTATGCATGTGCTATTTGTGACTGAACCCAACTAAGGCCTCTTTATAAACTTAGAAGATTTGGCAGCGATCCATTTATCTTGCTGCTGCTCCAGTAAGTCATCTTTGTTTATTAAAACTGCCATTTTCCACCCTGGAGTAGCAGCCTCTTTCTTTGGTTTCTCCTACCCTCTGCAGAGAGGGGCCAGATTCAGGTTACACCTGGGGAAGCTCCTGGGAGGCTTACAGACTGACAGTGACTTTGACAAAAATGACATCTGTTAAAAAGTGGCAATGGAAGCTTAAGTGGGAGAAGATATGCAATAGAGTTTGTGGGAATTTTGGCTAAGAAGAGCAGAATTGGTGGGGGCCCTGTTAGGTTAATGGGGGACTATTAAGTTGTTTTTTATGGATAAATACTACTACATTATTTAATGTAATGATGGGAATAAGATGGCAGAAGGGGAAACATTGGCGATGCAGGAGGGAAGGTGGTAGGCAAAGCACCAAAGTCCTTGAGAGGGTAAGAGGAGGCAGGGAGAATGGTCTTTGGTGAGATGGGAGACAATTTGTGTTTTGAAACAGGAGGTTAGCAGGAGATGGACGCCATGTAAACAGCATCCATTTTTGTTAGGGGAATGAAGGTAGGGCATGTCTGGTCACTTTTATTTTCCTAGTGAAGTATGGGGCAGGCAGGGCCCCCAGAGAAAAGTAGAGGAAGAGTACAAAATAGTCACCTGGGAACTATGAAGGTTAGACTTCTAGAAAAAAGTGGGAGGATTGTCTTGAAACTTTTATGAATTTTAAGTGACACCAGGAAACTTCATTCCTTGATTTTCTCCTGCAATGTCTGGTTGTTCAGATAGAAGCGTAGAGAAGGTAGGAGGTGGAACATTGGATTCATTGATAAGTTGGGCTTTTGCCAGATGAATAGGGCATTGGGTAAGGCGGGGGAGTTGGGGGGTGTTTGCAAGGGAGTGATTATAATGGTGGACCCCTGAAGGTAAGCTGAGAGAGATTACCTTCTCATCCTCTTCTCTTAAGGGGCTGGGGGGGGGGTTGGTTAGCAAGAAAGCACACATCTTAAAGGGGCAGGAGAGAATGAGGGGTCACTTCCTCCCCATCTGGACTGAAGCACATGGGGTATGAGGCTACAAACAGCCTCTGGTTGCCAGACCTGAAGTGAGTGGTGGACCCGTGAGTGGCCAGGTCTTAAGGTAACCAGTGGAGGTCAAGCTAGCTTCAATCCCTATTTGCTTTGTACACAGCAAAGTCTTACGCAATCTGAGGTCCAAGCCTGCTTGGTTAAAGCCTCTTCACTCCTACTCCCCCATTCCCCATTTCCAGGGCAGGAGGAAGATTTTCAAAAGTTTGCAGATTAAAAATAACCATAGAGTAAGCTAATTAAGCAGCACCAGTGGTTAAAACAAAAGCCCATACTTAGCACCAATGGGAATTAGATGGAGGCTGTTTTTATGAAATCCACATTGTTTTGAAAGCATCTCCCCCACCCCACCGAGAGCCCTCACACAGCATTCAGTTCAAAACATATTCTTAAGTTTTGTTTTCAATACTCTAGGTTCAAAATGCCTTATAGATACTGTCAAAAAAAGGAGAGAGAGAAAAGTTGTACAATTAACACCCTGTTTATTATGGCCTTTTATTTTTATTTAATTTTTATAAATTATTTAAATTTGACTTAATTAAGACACATGGTATCATTAGTTTTAAGAGGTAGAATTCAGTGATTCATCAGTTGCATACAACACCATGGCTCATGACACCATGTGCCCGCCTCAATGCCCATCACCTAGTGACCCCCATCCTCCTACCCACCTCCCCTCCAGCAACCCTCAGTTTGTTCTCTATAATTAAGAGCCTCCCTCTCTGTTTTCATCTTATTTTATTTTTCCTTTTAAATGTGATCCTCATCCTTACATACGGCCGATACCCCAAAGCAATTCATGGTCGTAGTCTAAGATCAGGGATAGCACTGCAATTATTGTTAACATTTATTTGGTGCTGACTATGTCCCAGGCGTTGTACTAGACCTTGTTCCTTTCTTATTACATTTGATGTTCACATTTATGGATTTTTGTCCTATTTTACAAATCAGAAAAATGAGACATTGAAGAGGTAAGTGACTTGTCCAAGGTCAGCCATCATGAGGGATAGTGATGAGAAGGTCTGCAGAGCTTGCATCCTTAACCATGTGGCAATGCTACTGTATACTGCAAGTACACAGCATTTACTCTTCCTTTGTCACCCAGAGCAGACACCACTGGCCTGTCACAGAACCATCCCACAAAGCTTGGTCCCTAATCCGTTGCTCTGGAAGCTCTAATTAGCTCATGTGTGTTGACTCCAGGAAGGAAATCTCTCTGCTCCTTCAGGCTTAGACCCTCCTCCCTTGGTTGTTCCTATTCTCCCTCAAACTCTGCCCTGCTCTTGAGGTCCTACTTGGACTCTGACCCTCTATACTCAGCATATGGTCTTGGTCTCTTCCAAGCCTGACTCAGGATGAGACTTGTTCTTGGTCCTTCTGCCCTTCTTCTGGTTCTTCTTCACCCTCACCCCATCACGAGCTAGCCCGGGGAGTGATTCGATAGGTATTGAGCAGGCATCTGTGGATCAGAGCTGAAGTAGAGGCAATAGGCAGGACAGAAAGGGAAAGTGCTCTGTGCAGCTTCATTCTCTGACTCCTGAGCTCCAGTCATGCTATAAAGAGTTCTGTGTGAACGGTAGAGATCCAAGCTTTAGATGTGGCATCATGTTCTGAAGCTCCTACAGTTGGAAACATACCACTGAATTATCCTGTCCATATCTTCTCAAGTGGCCCCCAAATACTCCCTTAATTTTAGTCGACTGAATTGGAAACACAAGAAAATCTTTTAATTTTGGAGGAAAAACTTGGATATTTGTTGGATATTGAAGGTGTTAATTAGGGGGCTGAAAAATAGTGAGTTCTAACTAGCTGTGCAATGTTGGAAAATTGTTGGGCCTCTCTGAGCTGTGGTTGGTTTGTAAAGCAGGCCAATTAAGTCAAGGTACCTCTCGGGTCCCTTCCGGTCTCAGCATTTTGTGTCAATGCAGAGGCCCTTGTGTTCTCCTGTTACTCCCAAGGGTCACCAAAAGATGCTCCCCATATACTAATGGGACTTGTGTCAGTTTCTGCAGGTCAGATGACATCTTTTCTCTCCTGCTGTGGCTCTGCCCTTTCTTGCCTCCACTGCTATTGCCTCTAGTATTCCCTGAGTTGCTGGTTGTGTGGGATTTAAAGTCTTTTTACCTGTCACCACCATCATGGCCATGGGATATTCATGTCCTCGTGGTGCCAAAGCTCTTTTAGGACTTGTACACTCTAGTGTGAAACCTGAAGCCGAACTACCAAACTCTATGGCTGACATCTGAACCCTGGGTGTACCTGCTAAGAGGAATTGTCAAGTTACTGTGAAAACTTTAGAGGCACCACTCGAACTCTGGCCTGCATGTCAGTCTTTCCTCCACTGACACAAAGAACAACAGGAGTTGGCTGAACACCGAAGACTCGCAAAATACAGGATTGATCTAATCTGTCCCTGGAAACCACTGAGACAAACCCATTATCTGAGGAGCCAGGTTATAATTAGAAGCCCAGTGAGTCACGGCTCATGGGAGTTAGCTCAGAGGCTCTCGCTCATAAAATGACACACTAGTTTGACGTCTTTTGGGCTCATTCTGGGCATCAGAATTCAGCCCGGTACAAGGACTGAGAGACTTCATTAGATACAAGTAAGATTTGTGGAGCACACAGATATTCGTGCTTGGCCCAGTCTCACCAGGAAGACAGAGCATCAGACACAGGAAGTATAGACAAAGTGATTTAAAAAAGTTGGCTAGAAAAAAAATTCCCTTCATCACACACAATTTCTCTTTAATTTTTCTTAAGGAGGCACAGTTGCTAATTTAAGCCCTTCACATACTTTCCCAGCAGTGAAGTGAATTTACTGTACATCCTTCCAGGCCCGGTGGATTCAGAAGGAGAATGAAATTTAAAATCCCAGCTCCATTACCTACTTGTTGTCTTTGTGTCAACAAACCTGTCACATTTTCTACACCTTTGTCCCTTATTTACAAAATGGGCTTTGTATGAACATTTAACAAAAACAAGAATGCATACAAAGCATCTGGCTTGGGATCCCACACACAGTGTTCAGTCAGTGTGGGCTTCCTTCCTCGTGGAAATCACCAGATGATACCAGCTTGGTCTTCTGTTAGACACAGAACACGCCCATGCAAAGTGCTAATGCTGGTTCAGCTCAGCAGACACCTTGTCTCAGGAAAGCCATTAGAAACCCCCAAAGTACTATATTTTTCTCCTGGTAAGTAGCTCACTTCCCACAACTTCCCACCACTTTATATTAAGTGAGCCCAACAAATGAGTCACGCCACTTACAGACGCAAATTTGGGAGCCACACCCAAAACAGAGGCATCTTGACTTTTCACAAGAAGCTGTCAATCCCACCAAAAGAAGGCCTAGGGGACCCACAGTTAGAAAATCTCAAACTCCCAAGCTACCTCTGAATTCATATGCAAATCCCAAACCTTAGCTTGTTTTTCTTGCAGTGAGTTTTTTTTTTTTTTTCTTGCAGTGAGTTTTAATGACAGGCGAGAGTCATTAGAACATTCAAGCTTTTGCTGGACTTGCTATTTGAGGGTGGGTGGTGTGGGTACAGCAGGTCCAGGGAGATAGGCCATTCACTTTCCTTCTTAAACGGGCAAGACCAAATTAAATTTAAAATAACACCCTACTTGGTAGATCATTTAGAAGGTGATTATTTACTTTTTGAAAACATCTACCATAGCAGTTAAAGGATGGCTGATTTTCATGAAAATTTTCAAAGAGTTTAATCTATGGTATAAAAATATAATTATTTGTATAAAATACAAAAACAGATCAAGGGAAAAAAAACAGATCAAGGAAGCTTGCTGTGTGCCAACTTCACAGCTGAAGAAAAAAGTTGCACTTGTGATATAAATATTCCCAGCCTACAGAAAACACAGGTGTGGTATTTGAATTTATACCTCTTGTATTGGATGAAAATCCTATCCAAGGAATTAGCATAAAACTGTTATAGAAGCACTGAAAGCCCTAGAAGCAGAAACTAAAACAGACATAAGCCTTCTGCTGAAGATAAGCTCACAACATCGAAAGAGGAAAAATGATAAACTATGTGAGTAAATAAATACTGTTAGAGAGAGTCATCACGTATAATAAACAGAAGAGTTAGCACTTCAGGTGTTGGACTTGAAAGAACAATCTAGAAAGGACAACAAAATAAGTATGTTTCGAATAACTAAGGAGTTATAAGAATGGAGGAAGGAAAAAATAAGATCCACAGTGAGAGCAGAGAGCAGTATAGCAAAAGAAAAGACAGATTTGCAAAAGAACCAAAGGAAAATTCAGTCAATAAAATGAAGAATATATAGGATATTAGAGCTGCTGAGAAAATTAGTGAATTAAAAGACGGAGCTGAGGAAACTACACAGATTATATCACAGAGAACAGATGGCAAATACAAAAGAACAGATAGGACATATGAAAGCTAGATTGAGAAAATGCAGCAGATATAAAATCAGGCTGCCATGGATAGAGGTTATTCCATTCACCAGGAATCCAATATGAATGGTGTTTTTTTTATTTTTACAATTTATCAGCCTTTATTTAATAAGAACTCCAAAAGGTAGGAATTGAGAAGAAAGAAAATGGGGATAAAGTGATAATTTAAAAAAGATAATGGATCAGAAATCTCCAAAATTGAAGGAAGACACAAGTTTTCAGTTCTCAGAAAATGTACACAAAAGTGTTGATCAGTATAAATAAAAATAAATGTACACCAAAACAATGTGTGAGGAAAATGAAAAATGTCAATGAAAATGACAAACAACCAGAAATAAAAGAGGTTACTTGAGAAGTAATGAGCAGTCAGGATTATTGGTTGTGTGATTGTGGACAAGCCTGTTGAACTTTCTAAACCTTGGTCCTCTTATTTATAAAATGGGGTTTGTATGATGACTGAAAAAAAACAACAATGTATGCAAAGCCCCTGGCTCAGAATCCCTGATTTTTTATCATCAACAACACATGCCAGAAACAATGATACAGTATCTTTAAAATGCTGAGGTGTCATTTAAAAAATCTAAATAAACAGGTGCCTGGGTGGGTTAACACTGCCTGGGTTAAGCATCCAACTCTTGGTTTCAGCTCAGGTTATGATCTCATGGTCACAGAACCAAGCCCTGCATCAGGTTTCTTGCTTACTGGGGAGTCTGTTTAAAATTCCCTCTCCCTTCCTACCTCTGGCTCTCACCTCCACCTGGTGCACTCTTGCTCTCTCTCTCAAATAAATAAATAAACAAATAAATCTTTAAAAAAAAAAAAAAACAAATCTAAACCGAGAGGCATTTCATTCAACAATAAAGCATGGTTCATTCACACAGTGGAAGCTCACAATGGACAGATCATCATAATACATTCTTAAGTAAGAAACAAAACAAAAAAACACCCAAACAAACAAAAACAAAAATACTTTTGTGTTATAAAAGAGGGAAAATTGGTATATCTTCAGTTTATAGTAATGGTATATAAAACACTGGAAAGCTACCCAACAAATGAATATACTTGGTTACCTGTGGAGGAAGCGAGGAGATGAATGGGTAAAAGTGAAAGCAAAATTTCTCACCAATTATACCATTGATGACCTCTTTAAAATTTGTATTTAATGGGCAAATTCCTGAGGCATAGAACCTATCAAGATCAAATTATGAAGAAATAGAAAATCTGAACAGAACCATAACTACAAAAAGAGTGACAATAACCAAAAACCTTACAATCACTTTGGAAAACAGTGTGGAGATTCCTCAAGAAATTAAAAACAGAGCTACCCTATGACCTTGTAATTATTTACCCCAAAGAAGCAGATGCAGTGCAAAGAAGGGCCACATGTACCCCAATGCTCATAGCAGCAATGGCCACAATTGCCAAACTGTGGGAAGAACCAAGATGCCCTTCAACAGACAAATGGATAAAGAAGATATGGTCCATTTATACCATGGAATATTATGCCTCCATCAGAAAGGATGAATACCCAGCTTTTGTTATCAACATGGACGGGACTGAAGAGATTATGCAGAGTGAAATAAGCAAAGTGGAGAGAGCCAATTATCTTATGGTCTCACGTGTGGAGCATAAGGAAAAACATGGAGAACATTATGAGAAGGAAAGGAAGGGTGAATGGGGGGAAATCGGAGGGGGAGATGAACCATGAGAGACTGTGGACTCTTCTGAGCAACAAACTGAGGGTTTTGGAGGGGAGGGGGTGGGAGGTTGGGTGAGCCTAGTTGTGGGTATTGAGGAGGGCACGTATTGCTTGGAGCACTGGGTGTGGTGCATGAACAATTAATCTTGTAACACTGAAAAAATAAAATAAGAGTATTTGGGGGGAAAAAACGTAGAAAACAAAACCAAAAGCCTTACAACAAAGAAAAATCCAGGGCCAGATGGCTTCATTGATTGATTCTACCAAACACTGAAAGAAGCATTAACACTAATCTTCCTCAAGCTCTTCCAAAAAAAATGGAAAAAGGGGAAAAAATTTCAAATTAATTCTATGAGGCCAGCATTATTCTGATAACAAAGCTAGATAAGTCACAAGAAAAGAAAACCATAGACCAATATTGATTATTTATGTAAAAATTTTCAGAATACTAGTAAATAGAATCCAACAGCATATTATAGGAGCTTAACCTATGATATCCTAAATCCTAAAACTATAGGATTTATTTCTGAAGTGCAAGGATGGTTCAATATATGAGAAACAATCAGCATAATCCACTACATTAATAGAAGAAAGGGGGAAAACCCACATGATCTTCACAAATAATACAGAAAAATCATTTGACAAAAATGTAACACCCTTTCACAATAAAGAAAAAACTCTGGACAAAGTAGAACTAGGAGGAAATGACCTCAACATAATAAGAGGCATATATGAAAATCCCACAGTTAATACCATCCTAAATGGTGAAAGACTGAAAGGTTTTTCTGTAAGGTCAGCAATAAGACAAAATACCCACTTTTGTCACTACTAATCAACACACTAAAAGTCCTGGACAGAGCCATTAGATAAGAAAAAGAAATAAAAGGCATCTGAATCGGAAAGGAAGAAGTAAAACTATCTTTGTTTGCAGATGATATGATTATGTAGAAACCCTAAATATTAGACACACAACTGTTGAAACTAGTAAACAAATTCAGCAAAGTTGCAGGAAAAAAATCAACACACAAAAATCAGTTGCATTTTTATATACTGACAATGAACAATTTAGAAGGAAATTAAGAAAATAGTTCCACTCACAGTAACATCAAAAAGAATAAAATATTTAGTAATAAACTTCACCACGGAGGCAAAAGACTTATACACTGAAAAATACAAAATATTGCTCAAAGAAATTAAAGAAGGCACTGATAAGTGGAAAGATATCCAGTGTTTATGAATTAGAAGACATAATGTTAATACCATCCAAAGTGATCTATAGGTACAATATTCCATTGACTCCCTCTCAACATCCCAATGATTTATTTTCCAGAAATAGAAAAGTCCATAAAATTCATAAATCTTAAGGAACCCCAAAGATCCAAACAATCTTGAAAAAGAAGAACCAGACTGGAAGTCCCACACGTCCTAATATGAAAACTGATTACAAAGCTACAGTAAACAAAATAGTGTGGGGTAGGCATAAATACAGACATATAGTCAATGGAATAGAGAATTCAGAAACACATAGAAGATCAAATGATTTTTGGCAAGGGTTCTCAGACCAGTCAATGGGGAAAGGACAGTCTTTTCAATAAATGGTACTGAGAAAACTGGATATCCACATGCAAAAGAATGAAATTGAACCCTTTTCTTATATCATCTATAAAAAAAAAAAACAAACCTCAAAATGAGTCAGAGACCTAAATACCTAAATATAAGAGCAAAAACTTTAAAACTCTTAGAACAAGGGGTAAGGAGCAAGATGGTAGAGGAGTAAGGAGACCTAAAAATCCTCAGGTTCCAGGAATTCAGCTAGATAGTTATCAAACCATTCTAAACACCTACAAATTCAACAGGAGATAGAAAAGAGAGCAGCAATTCTAGAAACAGAAAATAGACCACTTTCTGGAAGGTAGGACGTGCAGAGAAGTGAATCTGAAGCGACGGGGAGATAGACCACGACAGGAAGGGGCTGGCTCCTGGCAAGTAGCATAGCAGAGGAGCACAAAATTGGGACTTTTAGAAGTCAGCTCCACTGAGGGACGTTGCTCCAGAGGCTAAGTAGGGGGTGGAGCCCTCGCGGGGACAGTGTAGTCTCAGGACCCTCAGGGTCACAGAAAGACTGGGGGTGCCTGAGTGTGGCAGAGCTCCCAGGTATCAGAGAGGGGAAGCTGGCTATAGAGACGAAGCCAAGGGGTGGGCTCTCAGCTGGGATTATCTTAAACTGTGGTCCAAGGCACAGTCGTGCCACTGTCCTGCGAGCAGGGACCCCACAAGCAGCAGATTTGGGAGCCTCACCTTCCTCCTCTGGGAGGAGCTGCATAGGAGCCTGTGGCAGGAATCAGCTGGGTTTGGAGACTCCAAACGGGGCCGTGCACCAGAGATAGAAATGCTCCATCATAGGCCAGCAGAGCTCGGAGTGCGGCCAGAGACCAGGGAAATGGGAGGGAGTGACTGCTTTTCTCCGCACTTAGGAGCGGGCTTGAGCTCTCAGATCCTCCCGGCCAGAGACTGGGAGGCCGCCATCTTCATTCCCATCCTCCAAAGCTGTACGGAAAGGAAAGCATTCAGGAAATAAAAGCTCCAGAGAGCAAACTTGAGCAGATTACTTAGGCTAGCCCCTGGCAAGGGCGGTGCAATTCTGCCTTGGGCAAAGACATTTGAGAATCACTGCAACAGGCCCCTCTCCCAGAGATCAGCAAGAATATCCAGGCAAGACCAAGTTCACTGATTTGCATCTTTGTTTTGTTGACTATTTCCTTTGCTGTGCAGAAGCTTTTTATCTTGATGAAGTCCCAAAAGTTCATTTTTGCTTTTGTTTCCTTTGCCTTTGGAGACATGTCTTGAAAGAAGTTGCTAAGAGGTTATTGCCTATGTTGTCCTCTAGGATTTTGATAGGTTTCTGCCTCACTTTGAGGTCTTTCATCCATTTTAAGTTTATCTTTGTGAATAGTGTAAGAGAATGGTCGAGTTTCATTCTTCTACATATAGCTGTCCAATTTTCCCAGCACCAATTATTGAAGACTGTCTTTTTTCTACTGGATATATTTTCCTGCTTTGTTGAAGATTATTTGACCATGGAGTTGAAGGTCCTTATCTGGACTCTCTACTCTGTTCCATTGGTCTATGTGTCTGTTTTTGGGCCAGGACCATGCTGTCTAGGTGATCACAGCTTTGTAGTAAAGCTTGAAATCAGGCAATGTGAGGCCCCCAGCTTTGTTTTTCTTTTAAATGTTTCCTTAGTGATTCAGTCTTTTCTGGTTCCATTCAAATTTTAGGATTGCTTGTTCCAGCACTTTGAAAAATGCTAGTGGAATTTTGATCGGGATAGCGTTGAAAATATAGATTGCTTTGGGCAATGTAGACATTTTAACCATGTTTATTCTTCTGATCCATGAGCATGGAATGCTTTTCCACCTTTTTGTGTCGTCTTCAATTTCTTTCATGAGTGTTCCATAGTTCTTCAAGTACAGATCCTTTACCTCTTTGGTTAGGTTTATTCAAAGGTTTCTTATGGTTCTTGGTGGTATAGTAAATGGAATCGATTCTCTAATTTCCCTTTCTATATTTTCATTGTTAGGGTATAGGAATGCAATTGATTTCTGTGCATTGATATTGTATCCTGCCACATTACTGAATTGCTGTATGAGTTCTAGTAGTTTGGGGCTGGAGTCTTTTGGGTTTTCCATATAAAGTATATCATCTGCGAAGATAGAGAGTTTTATTCCTTTTTTTCCAATTTGAATACCTTTTATTTCTTTTTGTTGTCTGATTACTGTTGCTAGGACTTCTAGTACTATGTTGAACAATAGTGGCAAGAGTGGGCATCCTTGTCGTGTTCCTGATCTCAATGGGAAGGCTGTCAGCTTCTCCCCGTTGAGAATGATATTCACTGTGGGTTTTCATGATAGATTTTACGAAGTTGAGGAATGTTCCCTTTATCCCTATACCTTGAAGAGTTTTAATCAGGAACGGATGCTGTATTTTGTCAAATGCTTTTTCTGCATCAATTGAGAGGACCATGTGGTTTTTCTCTCTTCTATTGATTTGTTCTATCACATTGATTCATGTGTGAATGTTGAGCCACACTTGCATCCCAGGAATAAATCCCACCTGGTCATGGTGGATAATCTTTTAATGTACTATTGGATCCTATTAGCTAGGATCTTATTAAGAATCTTGGCATCCATCTTCATCAGGGATATTGGTCTGAAATTCTCCTTTTTGATGAGGTCTTTGCCTGGTTTGGGGATCAAGGTAATGCTGGCTTCATAGAATGAGTCTGAAAGTTTTCCTTCTGTTTCTATTTTGTGAAACAGCTTTAGAAGAATAGGTATTATTTCTTCTTTGAATGTTTAGTAGAATTCCCCAGGAAATCCATCATGTCCTGGGCTCTTGTCTTAGGAGAAGATATATGCAAATGACACTACAGACAAAGGGCTGATATCCAATATCTATAAAGAACTTCTCAAACTCAACACCCAAAAAACAGATAATCTCATCAAAAAATGGGCAGAAGACATGAACAGACACTTCTCCAAAGAAGACATACAAATGGTTCACAGACAGTTGAAAAAATGTTCATCACCATTAGCCATCAGGGAAATTCAAATCAAAACCATATTAAGAAATTGCCTTATACCAGTTAGAATGGCCAAAATCAATAGGACAGTAAACAACAAATGTTGGAGAGGATGTGGAGAAAGGGGAACCTTCTTACACTGTTGGTGGCAATGCAAAATGATGCAACCGCTTTGGAAAACAGTGTGGAGATTCCTCAAGAAATTAAAAATAGAGTTACCCTATGACCCTGCATTTGCACTACTGGGTATTTACCCCAAAGAAGCAGATGCAGTACAAAGAAGGGCTACATGCACCCCAATGTTCATAGCAGCAATGGCCACAATCACCAAACTGTGGAAAGAACCAAGATGCCCCTCAACAGATGAATGGATAAAGATATGGTCCATATATACAATGGAATATTACACCTCCATCAGAAAGGATCAATACACAACTTTTGTATTAACATGGATGGGACTGGAGATTATGCTGAGTGAAACAAGTCAAGTAGAAAAAGTCAATTATATGGTTTCACTTACTTGTGGAGCATAAGGAATAATATGGACGACATTAGAAGGAAAGGAAAAGTGAATTGGGGTAAATTGGAGAGGGAGACAAAGCATGAGAGACTGTGGACTATGAGAAACAAACTGAGGATTTTGGAAGGTAAGGGAGTGGAGGGATGGGTGAGCCTGGTGGTGGGTATTAAGGAGAGCA
>JAQQSY010001635.1:0-14225 GCA_028646535.1 Procyon lotor
ATATTATTTTTTAATTGATTGTCAACCTTTAAAATTCAAATTTCACACTAAAATCCTGGACCAAAAATCAAATCCTATTGGCAGATAGGTTTTGCTTGGACTACAGACGTATATTATTTTTTAATTGATTGTCAACCTTTAAAATTCAAATTTCACACTAAAATCCTGGTTTTCAATTTTTTTCCAAACACAATACAGGCCCTCCTACACCCACGTTTGAAGGTACAATGGCAGCCAGAGCTAAGGACCCTGCAATCAGGTTAGCTTTCCCAGGCTATCCTACCCATTCATTCATACACCTACCAGGCCCCAAATGGGCCTTGAGTTCTTAGTACTTTACTTAGTTCTTAGTACTTAGTACTAAGGCAATAGGAAAACATAGTCACTTCCTAATTCCCCCATATACGCAAAGCTTCTCATAGTGGAGCTAGTGCATTGAATTATTATGCAAGGCCTTTTCTTTCCTTTTATATACTCTCCCATCTTTCCCACTTTTGAACTATGTCCTCCCCAGGCCCCCAGGAACAGGCACCATGAATGCCAGAGGCTTTTCATGTCTGCTCTGGGTTACATACCCAGCCAGGCTCTAAGAGCTCTGCTCGGAAGGCCAGTTCACCCTGAAATGAAGCACCATCTTCCATCCTAGTTGGTAGCAGGGAAGGGAGAGATAACCACTGTGTCAATCACAGCCACCTCCTAGAAGAGGTCATGGGGGCCCTGAGAAGTCTGAAATGAAGCCTTGCCCAGTCCCCCACGTAAGCAATGGGCACAGGAAAGATAGAGTCAGGCTCATGCAGAGTTTGGGGATCTTTTGCTTATTGCACCCCAACCCACTCCACCCTCACCCTGTTGATTTTCTCCCAAAGACCCACCTGAGATAAGGATGCAGTGGGTGGATGGGCTGGCAGTTCACAGAGAGTGCTGCATTCTCCTGGTGAGTGGGGCACAGCTCTACTGCAACCTGCTTTGCACACCAGCCTCAGTGCACACAGAAACACTCATCCATGAGCCACATCAGTCAGGCCTCAGGGCTCCTGTAGTGACAGTGTTTGGGCAACCTCCCCTTGCCTGGGCTACCCCAAACCCAGGGATTCTCCACCCATCTAATTCAGAGCCCGCCCATAATGTCCCAACTGCCAGGGACTCAGCAGCTATGGAGAGCATGTAGGTGGCAGAGCTGAGGGCGAATGCCTCTTGTCCAACCCCAAGGCCCATACCTACCCCACTTCCCCAGACAACTGACAGAAGATGCAGGGAAACTCCCAGAGACAGTTGTCATTGTCTATTTGAATCAGAAGAAGGAATATGGATATAATGCAAGCATTTAAATGACTTTTAAAACAATGTTTAAATAAGACCTAATTTGAGTTCTATAAAGGATTCAGGGAAGGATGAAGTCAGAGGGCTAATGCAGTTGGAAACCACCTCAGGTAAGCAAAGGGACCTGAGTCAGACAGCAAAAGATGGAAAGGTGAACAAGCCAGTGGGTGTTGTGAAGGCATTTGGGGCACAGGAAAAGCACATTCTTACAGTACATCCCGCCCTTGAGGTGGTAGCCCAACATGATCTTTCCATCCACGGGTCCGCATCTTCACCAGACAGGTTGGAACACTGAGTAATAGCCACAGAAAGGGCTCTGCTTGCATGTGTATGGCCAAGGCTTGCCTAATGCTCACCTGCATTAGGGCAAATGGGAGTCAGTAATAACTGCGCCTGAATTTGTACCATCTTGATGGAATCATTCATCAGGGGCTTTCTGTCCGCGAAGGCCCTCAGAGATTCACTGCTGTAATTCAGTTCTATGCACTGAGTGACCATCTGTCCCAGCAGCATCTGAAACACCACATCATTCCTCAAGCCTCATAGGGCACACACGTGAGAACAAATTATACTGCAGTGTGATCAGTGGTAATGTAAAAAGTATCCCCTGAAAAACTAAGTTTTATCTGAGCAAGCTCTTTCATGGCCCCACAAGGATCTCATTGGAGGAGCCATATGCAAACAGGGACAGATAGATCAGAAAAAAGAATGAATGATATGTAATTTTCGAGGCAATTGCTAACTCCATTTTAAAGATCAGCTTTCATCTCATTAATTATATAAGAAAACGAAAGACAATAGACTCACTTAACTTGAATTTTGTTTAAATACTTGGACTAGCATAAGATTTAATGAGGCCCCTTTTTGAGGAGTATTTAAAATTAAAATTTTTGTTAAAAGAACATTTGTTGAGGTTCAATAAATCTGTTGCATACTCATGTGATTTTTTTTAATAAATTAAATCTCCCTTCAGTAGCTCAAAACTACCACTGGCAATAACTGTCTGATTGCAGCTTTAATGGTACTGTAATGGGGCCAGTCCATTGAGACTGCATGAGGCAGTTTACAGTTAACAACATTGCCTGTAGTTGAGAAAGTTGATCAAGAGAGGAGAATGTTTATTATTCCTATAATTGAAAAAAACAAGTCACATTCTATCTTCACTTAAGGAAAATGATCCTGTTAGGATATGTATGTGAACCCGTGGCCCTACCTCATTCTCTCATAACAGCTTACAGAGTCTCAGCCTGGAGCCATGAGAGGCCATGTGAAAATCCAAAAGAGAAAGAGGATTGCTCCAGGCACAAAGGTGTTAGTTCTCTGTGGCATCTTACTTTGTGAGCCTCTCCAGTTATTGTTCCTATCCAGCCAAGAAAATAGGCCAGTGCCCTGGCTATTCTTTACCACCCGTACTCACATGGAAGAAGGTGTATCAGTTAACTATTCCTGAATAATAAACCATTCCAAAACAA
Organism: Procyon lotor; assembly: GCA_028646535.1. NCBI lineage: Eukaryota > Metazoa > Chordata > Mammalia > Carnivora > Procyonidae > Procyon > Procyon lotor. The sequence continues at coordinate 2,793 of JAQQSY010001635.1, forward strand.
TACTCACTTATTACTGCTCACATATCTCTGGTTAGTGGGAAAGGTTGCTGATGGGATGGGTTTTGTTGGGTTTGACCTCTCCATGTGTGTTGGGCTCAGGTCTGCTCTGAGGCACAGGAGCTCCTGAGCAGAAGATCCTGGCATGAAAGTGACAGAAAGATAGACTCAACACCACACACATTTCATGCTTTTGCTCCTCTTTCATCTGCTAACATTCCATTGCTAGCCCCATGGCCAAGCTCAACATACACTCATGGATTTGGAAAATATATTCTGTCTCTAGAAGGAGAGAGAAGAGAGTAAACCCTTGCTGAATAATAATTGAAACTGGCACAGTCTGCCCTATCGATTCTTTTGCTTATCCCAAGACACTTCGAAACCCTCCCCCAATCACAGTATCAGACTGGAGGTCCAGGATCTCATGACTATATCACATCTACATGTCTTTTCTTCCTTCAGAGACAAAGGACTACAACAGGTCCACAGAAATTTGAAATACTACTGTGGAAATAATGCCAGGGCTTCTACCTTGCAAGTAGGGACTGTCTTTTGATTAGGCCCTGGATTTGCTCCCTGGGACCAGATCTCCATTCACCACTTTTGACAACTCTTGGATCCACACTTGGGAAGATCTTTCCTTTTTCATTATCCTCCATGATATAACATGTTGAGAGGTTTGGAGACAATTCCCCTTTACATCCCTGAACTGCCTGCAGAAAGCTGAGAACCCAAAAGTCCTTTATATCTTGAACAACCTCCATCTCTTATAGGCCAGGTTGGCCATACTTTTACCAATAAAGCTCTTTCAAACATGTAGATTTTCCAAATATTTGACTTTGGTTACTTCTACATGGGTTGCCAACAACCATATCCACAAGCTTTCTTTTTTTTTTTTTTTCCTGAGGCATGGCTTGCTTTCCAGACTTTGGAAGCATTGGGCTTCTGTGAGACCATGCTCTCTTAATCATTCTAGAGTCCTTTGTCTTGCTATGTGCCACCTTAATGACCGTAGAAATGTTAACAAGGCTGTAGCTTACTTTGAGAATGTGTTCCTGGCTGGAGAGGCTGAAAATGAGCAATAGTCTTTTTTCAAACCCAGAAAACCCAAGAATTTATGGCCTCTCTATATTCCCTCTCACTTACTGACAGACCAGCCAATCTTTCCTGAGTTTATCCCTTCCCTGTGGCAGCCTATCAAGGGCAGCTCAAAACAGCTAGATATACAAAGATGAGTATCCATGGGGCACCTGGGTGGCTCAGTCAGTCAAGCCTCTGCCTTGGGCTCAGGTCATGATCCCAGGGTCCTGGGATCAAGCCCATGTTGGGTTCCCTGCTCACGGGGAGCCTGCTTCTTCCTCTCTTGCTCCCCCTGTTTGTGCATTCTCTCTCTCAGATAAAAATATAATTAAAAAAAAAAGATGAGTATTCTTTCATACCCTGTTATCAAGAACTGCTCTTGAGGAGCCTCCAGTGTGACAGAGACAATTACGATATGCAAAGATACTAACAAAGATAGGTGAGCATGGGGTTTGTTGGAGGTACAGAGCAGAATGGCACAGCTGACCCAGGCAAAGGAGGTGACACCAAAGTTGGATCTTCTTCATAGATGAGCAAGAGTCATTCTGCTGAAGGGAACAGGGAAGGAAAAGGCACAGCACATGCAAAGATGTAGCAGCTAAGAAAGACATGAGACATTCAGAGAAACCGTCAGCAAGTTGAAGTCAATGCAGTAAACACTCAGGCAGGAGCAGACTACACCTGAATTATAGGAAGTTGGAGAAGTCACCCTTTGCCTCAAGGAACCCACCAGGCAACTAGGGAGAGCAATGAAGGGATCATTCCCGCCGAGTGGGGCAGGGGTCTGATAGAGAGAAACACAAGGGTAGATTGAGTCCACAAAAGGGATGACCAGCCAAGCCTGCCATCGTAGACCCAGCCCTAGGTCAACCCTTCACAAGAAGTTACAGTTTAGCTAAGTCATAGAGGAAGTGTAGAAGTTACCTAAGCAGAATAAGGGCAGGAAACACTTGCCAAGCTATGGGAACAGCATGCGCAAATGTCTGGAGGTGTGGCCCTGCATGGTGTGGCAGAGGGCTTCAATGTGTAGGTGCACTGTAGGTATGAGCAAATGGTATGTGTGAGTGTGTAAATGTGTGTGACTATGTGTCTGTGTATGCTTGCAAGTATATTGTGTCTGTGCTGTATTGGTATCTTTGTGTATGAATGTATGTATGTGTCTCTGTGTGAGTGGACATGTGAGTTGCATGTGTGTGCATCCAACAGAGGTGGGCAAAACCAGGTCAAGCCCTGGAGACTGGACTCTGTCTACAAGCCAACAGGGATACATTCAGAACCTCATTAAGGAGTATGCTCCCTTCATACTTACAAGCCAGCAGGAGAAAAGGACCAGAACAGGATGATAGGAGGTTCTAACCAGCATCAGTAGGTACTGTCCACAGATGTTAAAACGCTGGAAGATATGTTTCCTAAATCACAACTTAATGAAGAAAAACACCCCTTTGATATCTCAGATCTGAACACAAAGCATCTGGAGCTTACTTTCCCATCAAAACTTAGGGCTCTTGGGTCTAGCATAAAATAACTACATCACTGATTGCACTACAAGGAGGCAATCAAATCTCTCTGTGAGAAGAAAAAAAAAAAGAACTCAGAACTCCAAAGATTTCTCTGGAAGAATATCCCAGAGGCAAGGGCTACTGAACCAACCATGAAAGTTGCCTGGCCTCCCTTGTCTGGGGTCTCAGGCTCTAGTATTCCTGACACTGACACCCCATCCATGAGAGATTCCATCCTCTTTTCACATCAAGTTGGGCTTGGCTTTCCAGAGCACAGCTAAGAGTGGCCAGATGCTTGAGAAGATGCTAAATCCTAAGAGGGGAGAGGGTGCCAGTGAGGAAATAAGCAGATAGAGCAAAGTGCACAGAAACAGCTTGACTCTCAAAAGTAGGGTCGGATCCTGGCAATGGAGCAAAGCTTCAAGCTGGCAACACTTCACGGCCTGCGTCAATCCCACCCTGCAACCATGTGGAACAAACCTCCCCTCACCCAAGGAGTGGGCAAGACTTTCTGCCACAATTGCTGTGCCCCTCTTGAATCTCAGGTCCAAAAATAAGCTCTGAGGATAGACATCATCCCACTACCCTATCATCACTAGGATTCACTCCTGCAAGAGGCAGCAATCAGGGAAGGGTGGGGATGCATGATGCCCATTGGGCACAGGGCTTTCTCTTGGCATTTCAGAATGATAATTGAAGATGACAGCTCAGCTCCTCCAACCACGGGTGGGTTGGAGAATCCATGGAGATGGGGGGCTGGCCACTCAGGAAACCCTGATATGAGGGCAGAATGATGCAAAGGACCTCAGGAAGACTTCTTTGAAAGATCCCACAGATCTGTCTCCATTCTAGTTCTATCACTCACCAGGCTTGCATTGGGCAATATAGACCATTTCCTCGACCAGAAAATAAGGACTATTTTATCCAGCTCATGAAGCTGTTGTCAGGAGTAAAGGAGAGAATTCTGTGAATGCTTCTAATAGAGGAACCTGTGCACAGTGGGCCTGGCTAAAAAAGAGTTTGCACGTTTTATACAAACTCCATTCATTGTTGGATTGGGAAACACTTTCTAGACAGTCATACGATCTACCCTGCATTACCTAGCTAATAAATGGCAAAGATGGGATTTGAAGGCAGGTACATCTTCCACCAAAGTGCAACTTCTTCCCCATCTCTAGAAGGAACTTAAAGCATAGTAGGCAAGAGTTACTAACTGTTAATTCCACTGGATTCCCAGGAGAAAGAAAAACCACCATATGGTGTCAGGAAATCTACATCGTAGATTGAGGATTTTCCCAGGGGGCCACCGGAACTCCATGAACCGCTACAAAGATTAAATGAGATGATGGATAAAAATGCTTGCCACAGAGTGGAGTGTCAATAAATGGTAGCTATTATTATGTTCTGATGACTTAAGGTCTCTTCTGTTGTCCTGTAAGAATTTTTGATGGTATGCAAACTAGGTGGCTTAAAACAACACAAATTTGTTATCTCAGAGTTTCTATGGCTCCCGAGTTAAGGCATGGATTAGGTGAATCCTCTGCTCAAGGTTCCACAAAGCTGCAATCAAAGTGTTGGCTGGGGCTGCATCCTGTCTGAGGCTTGGGTCTTCTTCCACCTCACTGGCAGAATTCTGTTCCTTGCTGCTTTGGGACTGAGACCATCAGGTCCTAGAACCTCTGCCATTCCCTGCCATATGACCCACTCTACACATAGCAACTTGCTTCTTCAAGAACAGGAGAGTGCTGCGATTTTTTTGAAGGACTCACCTAACTGAGCCAGGCCCACCTGAAATAATCTTCCTTTTGAGACATCTGTGAAATATCTTCACCTTTGCCTTATAGTATAACCTGATAATTGGAGTGAAACCAGAGCCACAGGTCCCACCCACAATCAAAAGAAAGGGCTTCGACATGGGCATGACCCATCAGGAATCAGCTTGGAATTATGTCATTCCTCCTGTCCTTATCTGAACAGGTCACAAAATCTCCTGCCAGGAGAATGAAACTCTAATAGTGTGCCTTGGTCAGGGTCCCTAGAACAACATCCTTTTACGATTTCCCAAATAAATGGCATTTTATATCTAGAATGGTTTTCTTTGGTACCTGAGTTCTCCCTGACACGTGAAGCTGGCTAACACAAATCAATCATAATACAACACTGTGAGTTTAGGCAAAATGGCACATTTGAGGCATAGGAGTATTGGTTGGATTCTAGCTCTATCTTCTAAATATGCTCCTTGTGCTGGGGCAATCCTGCCCTGAAAAGCGTGGCCATTCATCACCATAACAGTCCCGACATCCCCCAGGTTGGCCTGATGGATGGAGAGGGTCCGGACTTCACTGATCCAGGAGAAAAGCAAGTCTTCAGAGCAAGGAATCTTTCTGGAGCCTCCTCCCACCTCACCACATGAGCAGCTGTCCCTGACAGGGCTTCCCCTGCCCCCACCATCCCCCCACATCCTAGTTTTCATTTATCATTCTGGACTGCAGCTCACAGTGGGCATCATTAATGCCCATTACAATGAGGAGCCCTCTGACAAGTGGAAGAGACTTAATTTTTAGCTTTAGTGTGAAGAAGAAAGAAAATCATTAATGTTAGAAGTTCTTAATGAAGTAGAACACACATTTTGTATCCATTCCCAGTCACCCTCAGTAATTACCCTCAGTAATATTTATACAGATAAATATTTTCTTTCCTACATCATCTTAAATACACTTCACCAGGGCTAATGAGCCAGCCCACACTTAGAGAGGTCTAGACAAGCATGAGGCCAAAGCCCTGAGTAAGTGAGGATTTACCAGGTTTCCTGACTGTATGCTCTAGGCCTTCATCCACAACCTCATTGCATCCTCCCATTTGCCTTGTTGAGGATCCATAGCCCAAATTTTCAGATGTGCTACCAAGCTCATGGAGGCTAAGGAAGTAACCCAGTGTATCACCATTGGGAGTCCAACACAGGTCTGCCTGTTTCCACACCCCCATCTCCTTTCTCTCTACATCACATATTCCAGTCCTTGAGTCTGGTAAGGTTCTGTTTCAGTGGAGTTTTGCAATGTCCAGTTTCATTAAAAAGTACTCGTGGTCTAGCTGCAAACCTGTCTGCATACAGCCAGGGTGGTTAATAAATGGACTTGAGCCTTATATGTTAATACCAGGAAAGGAAAAAATGAACTTGCACAAGTAGGAAAAGAAGAATACAAATCTCAAACTCTCTCAGATGCCCCTAAGAGCCATCAAAATGCAGTTCTTCCTGGAGATTTGGATCCTTAAGTCCAGGTGCTGCCTTATTGGTAGACATTGCCACTGGCCTACCCCGCATCCAGGGTGATCAACCATCCAGGTTTGCCTGGGACTGAGGGTGTTCTCAGAATGCAAGACTTTCAGTGCTAAAACCAAGAAGGTGCTGACAGATTAGGACAAGTTGCTCACCCTGCCAGCATCTGTTCCTCTTCACTCTTCCCAACAGCACTGAGTTCCATTGGGTATTCACCTCCACTTACAACTCCTGAGTTGGGCCCTGTTGGCCTCAGTCCTTAGTACAAAGGAGGGCATGTGATCTCATCAGGTCCAACCAGGGGGAATCTGAGGCCTCAGGCATATGATACTGGGACAGCAGTGCTCTCTCCCACCCTGGACCTTGTAGGGTAAAGACATGATGTCTGAAGCAGAAGCAGCTGTACTGCTACCATGACCTTGAGGCCACAAGCAGCAAGAACAGAGAGATCAATAGGAACTGGGTTCCTGATGACCTGGAGGCTCACTCAACCTCGGACCTGCCCTTCCCGAGCCTCTCTCCTTATAAGGATCACAGACCCTCTTTACTCTAAGCTTATTTGGCTTAAGCTTCGCTTTTCTTGTAACTGAGCATGCTAAGCAATGGCCCCTCAAGTGCAGCCCCTGACCAGCAGCACCACTGCATTCAGACCCGAATAACAAACTCTAGGGGTATAGCCCATCCATCTGGTTTTTATAGACCATTTCCATGACTCTGATGTCTGATAAAGTTGGAGGTCCAGAAACCCAGAAACCCACATGTTTAGCTGGTGGCTCAAGGGAATTCCACTGTGACTCAGGAGCTACTCCCTAAGGAAACCCTGGGGTGCAAAGACAGAGGTGCCTTAAGCCTCCCAAGACAGGTCTGCGTACCCTAGGTGACTGTCACTATGACAATAGTGGCTGCTGTCCTCTCAGATCCAAATGTAACTATTATGAATAGGACTCCATGCCCATTCCCCTGGCACTCCTCCCAGCGCTAGCCCAGGACCTCAGTTCTCAGTTTCTCCTGTTCTAGAGGTTTGGAAGGTGGCTGTGACTCAGGAGACACCTCCCTGTTCCCACCCAGGTCTCCCTCGGGAATCAGTTGTCTTCACCTACACACACAGCACTCTCAACGGGGCCACCCAAAGCTGGTCTTTTTACACAGTGCTGTAACCTTTTCCTTTCCCTGCCTTGCTCAGGTCAGAGCTGAGAACAACAAGCAGTCATTTTCCCTCATCAGTGGTTCTCAACTTTGCACCCTCAGCGTCACTCAGAGAACTGGGAGAACACAGGCTGCTGGCCCCAAACCAAGACTTTCGAATTTCAACTCAGGCCTGAGAATGTGTTTCTGACAAACTCCTAGGTGATGGTAAATTCTCTCCAGAGGTCATATCATTTTCCCTTGAGGGGAGAAAACCACAGGAACCATGACTGTGCTCCTCCCTTAGGTCCAGACAGAACACACAGCATCTAACAGCCCAGTCCTGTCTCTTCCAGCCAGTCTCAGAGCAGAACTAAGTAAATGGCCAGATGGAATCAGCCATTTGATGCACATTTTTGACATGACTCTGAAATGATATATTATTTAGCAAATAAAATGACAAAGTGCCATGCTCATTTTATTCAATAAAAATCAAAGACTTATAAAGTTGTGTACACGTAGGTGCATTTTTAATTAAATCTTGTATTTATATGGGAAAATTCTTACAAATCTCAACTTCTAATGCTAACAGACACCACTGCTATATATTAGAATTTCATGTAATTCACTTCCTGGCTATGCACTTTTTTCCTATAATCATTATGTATCTTATTGGTGGAGGCAACAAAGTGTAGAGTATCTACTCCACAAGGCTGTAATAGGGATGAAATGAGAGGAAGCACTTCAAGCCCTCGCCACGGTGCCTGGGACACAAAAGTGTTCCATATGTTATATTTGCAAGTAGTACTCAAAGCTGGTGGCAAATAGTGTTCTCCTCTTTGGACATACCTCACATATAATCAGAAGAATGGTACCTAGCTACCCCAGGCATCCAATAAATATGCGAAATAAAGAAGAAATGAAGAAATGAGTAAGCTCCCAATTGAGGAAGCAGCCTCATAAAGACTGACCGCTCACACCTGTGGCTGATCCTCATCCCTCTATCCTGTACCTGAGACAGCCTCATACCAGCACTTCCCTATGGGCCGATATCTAGGTCCTGATTGAAGCTCAGTCCTGGCCCCAGTTTCCAGAATCAGGCACCAGAGAGAAGCAGGGACTTGGTGTCAACCTCACATCTGGTCTGCTCTGGACTTAGGGTCCCCACACAACTAACCAGGCCCCACCCACATCTTGCTCTACCTTTTCTCCTCTCTAACCATGCTTCACTTCCCTGCCAGCCCCCAGGTCCCAACTATGCCTGTGGGGGTCTGTTATAAATTAACACTGTTATTTATTGAGCACCTGCCACATGTCAGCCCAGAACTGGATTCTTTACATATATGATGGAATTCCAGTTCACACAAAAGATGTGTGAGATAAGGAGGGTATTTAAATGGAAATTATGTATCACACGTCATCTATAAACCTGATTTCCAAAAATGTGTCTAAAGTAGTAACACAACAAATATAACAGGTTACTGGGGTGTGTGGGTGGCTCAGTGGGTTAAAGCCGCTGCCTTAGGCTCAGGTCATGATCTCAGGGTCCTGGGATTGAGCCCCACATCGGGCTCTCTGCTCAGCAGGGAGCCTGCTTCCCCCTCTCTCTCTGCCGGCCTCTCTGCCTACTTGTGATCTCTCTCTCTGTCATATAAATAAATAAAATCTTTTAAAAAAAAACAAATATAACAGGTTAGGATGCAAAATGCTTAATATTGCTTTCTAATCACTAAACAATATGATTATTAACAAATAATTGCCTTGTCAGCAATAAGCCCTCTCAGCATCAGCAAAAATTAAAATATACATTTAGTTTTTTGACATTCGTAGATCCTCAAAAGTCTATAGGACACGCTGATCATGAATCAATATATTTGGAATGTAACTCAAGACTTTTTCCTCAAATGGTTTTGCTTTAATCAATCTATAATTTATATACAAGGAACAGCACAAATCTCGAGCTTTTTATGTGGTATATGCCCTCAGAGCAAGATAGACTATGTCCCAGCATTCAGTAGGTACCCTGTGCCCTTCTCAGTCAGTACCCCAAACCCCAGAAGGAACCTGCTATGGACTGACTTGTGTTCCTCTAAAACTCCTTTATTGAAGCCCTAATCCCAAGTGTGACTGTATTTGGACATAGGGCCCTAACACAAGTAATTAGAGTTAGAAGAGGTCGTAAGGATGGAAACCTTGTGATGGGTTTAGTGCCCTTTGAAGAGACACCAGCTCACTGCCTCCCTTGCTCTCTGCCATGGAAAGATACAGTGAGAAGATGAGCAACCACCTACAAGCCTGGAAGAGAGCTCTTGTCAGAACCCAACCATGCTGGCACCCTGATCTCAGACTTGCAGCCTCCAGAACTGTGAGAAATAAATTTCTGTCGTTTAAACTACCCAGTCTATAGCACTTAAGTGTGGCAGCCCAAACTAAAACAGAAACTCTATCCTGACATCAATTGCCATAGGCCAACTTGAACCCTCTCCACCCGTATGGAGATTTGGCCTTAGCTGATGAGGTGGAAGAGCATGCAGAGATGTGGCAATTCATCAGATTGTCTCTACCCTGTCAGGTGGGGGCCTGTGACCCTTGATGATAGGAGCTTGGAGTCAATGAAGAAGCCAGATGGCTTTGGGAAAAAACAATTGAGGGAGTGCTGCTTCCCCTGCATCACTCAGATGCACATTCCATCTCCACATTCCATCTGTTCCAACTCAAGTCCAAAGGGATGCCTACAGCTTTCTTAAGGATGGTCTTGCAGATCTGCTTTATTTTTAGACAATTTCTCACTTTCTTTCTCCCGTGGCCAGTCCTGTCAGCATAAGAGGGATGTGTGGGAGGAGGGCAGCTATAATAAATCCTTAATTAGTTGTGAAATCAGTCCCAGAAATATGACGGGACTTATTTGGCCAGGAACCAGGATTCTAGGTCTCCACTAGAGGTTTGTTATTTTTAATGTGAAGTTGAGAGAGGAAACTCTCTCAAGGTAAGGACCACAGTAAATTCAAACTCACTTTCTTCCTCAATTTTGTAGCAGTAGAAGCTTGGAAACTCAGGAACAGTCACCTGGTAAAGTACTTCTACCAGGTCTTCTGCTCCCTTGTATACAGTGAGTTAACAAAACAAAGCCTGTCCTACAGGGTATGGAGCCCTGACTTTAGACTTAAGATGCAAAGTCTAGCTCAGGCTCCTCACCAGCTTTCTGTGTGATCTTGGGTGTTCCTTCCCCTACAAACCTTGGTCTCCTCCCAAGGATAGGTTATCATTTGCTTCATTCACTTAAATTTGTTGAGGCACATCTGGTGTCCAGAACAGTGTTGGGCTCTGAGGACTCAGAAGTGAACTGATCATGTGTCCTGCCAATGACCCACAGAGTGACCAATGCTGTGCAGAGGAATGTGGTAGTGGGAGCACATGGAAAGGACACTAACACAGACAGGAGATCAGGAAGCATCCACAGAGATGTTGTCCCTGAGCTGAGTATTTCAAGAGAAGTAGGAGCCAGCAGTTTGGAAGTAGATGGGAACTCAAGCAGAGGGAGTACAGGCAATGGCACAGAGGGACAGGTGTCATAGATGGAGCGAGAGAAACAGGTGAGGGCCAGGTCACAGGGATTTTCAAGAAATGTTAAAGTGCTTGGAATATGTCTCACAGGCAAGAAAGCTCCAGAATAGCTCAAGGCAGAGGTGTGATGAGGTCTTATTTGCAGCTTAGTAAAATGAAGATGAAGTGCTGGAGAATGAGGAGTCGGTAATGACCCATCATTTTATTACCATTACCAAGAAAAAATATGAGCTAAGGAGCAGATGAGGAAGGGTAAGGTGGAGAAGATGACAAGCTTGGTTCAGCGCATGTTGACATTGTGGCTTCTATGAGACATCCACACAGAGCCATCCCAGACACTACTGGATGTATAATTACAAATCCCAGGAAAGAGAGCTTTGGAATGCACATACAGCTCTGGCAACCATCAGCATAAAGTATGTATAAGTTGTTCCACAATGCTAACAGCCAGATCAAGATGTCCAGTTTCACACCTTTGGGCCCTCTTCTCCCCATTTCCTAATCATCCAAGAACCCCAGTGACCCATTCAAATGAAAAGAGAAACAATCCTGGGTTATATAGCAAGAGCCCTGGGAGGCTGGGTCTGCTGCAGAAAAGACTTTCTCCCCATATACATGGATCAGACATGGCTCTGAGCTACAGAGATGGCACAGCAGCCCACAACCAAGTTTTATGTGCCCAAATCAACAAAATCCTCTAGGGTGGGAAGTGCACCTGATCATCCCTTGCTTCCTTGTCAAGCTCAGTTCCAATGGCCCCTGATCTGGACCCTCAACTCAAACTACTCTTTCAGCCATGCTCTTCCAAAGCTCCCTTTTGTCAGAGCTCACTCAGACACCCTCCATTTCTGAAATGCACACCAGCATCCCTCCCAACATCTGCAAGCAACT
>JAQQSY010001636.1:0-14224 GCA_028646535.1 Procyon lotor
GGGGGTCTGGACTCCTGGTCTGAGGGAGGAGCTCCCTCAGCTGGGAGACCCCTGACTGCCGTGCTCTGCCAGGGTGTGACTCTGACCGACCTGAAGGAAGCAGAGAAGGTGGCAGGGAAGGCCCCAGAGCCAGAGAAGTCGTGCCTGCAGAGCCTGGTGAGAGGGGTCAGGGTGCAGGTACAGGGGTGGGGGTGGAAGATTCCCTCGGCTTCTGACCTCCCTGCCCCTCCCTCCAGGACCCCTCTCGGCGACCCCGAGTCCCTGGGCTGGAGAACCCTGCTGGCCCTGCCCAGAGAGGTGAGGTCTGGTCTCTGGGAGGAGGTCCTCCTGCCCCCTCGCCCTTCCTGCTCTCCTGCTGCACTGATTTCCCCGGGGGGGTCGGGCTAGGGCCCCTGACCCTGCGGTGGGGGGTGGGGTGGGGGGCTCCCCAGGTGTCTGGGCTGATTCCTGCCCCTCTCCCCAGCAGAGGCCCCTGATGGGCAGGGGCGGGGACCACAGGCCGCCAGGGAGCCTCGCGGAGTGGGCAAGGAATGGAGGGGGCTCGCGGAGGTGAGAAGTGGGGCCCGGGCGGGTGGGCTGGGCTGCGGGTGGGCCTTGGAGGTGGGGTCCGGGCCAGATCCCCTGCTGGCACCAGGCTGAACCCCACCTCCGCCCGCAGGGGGAGGAGGCGGAGCCGGCCGAGCGCAGCCCAGAGTCCAGGTACAGGGTGGGCCGGGCAGGGTTTGGGCTTGTGCGCAGGGCCGGGGAGAGCCCCGCTGACGCCCTGCCCGCCTCTGCCCCAGCACCTCGGAGGGCGGCCCCTCACCTCGCAGGCAGCGGGACCCCCAGCCGGCCTCGGAAGAGCCTGACGGAGGCTTCAGGAAGGTTCGCAGCCCCCCTCTCCAAGTCGGCCGCTGTGGCTCGGCCGTGTCCCTGCACCACCCCCTCCCGCCCCCCAGTCGGGCTGACCGGCCTGACCCGGTCCCCCTCCCCCTGGGCCCCCCAGCTGTACTCAGAGCTGCGCGGCGAGAACGAGAAGCTTCGCGAGGCCCTGACGGAGACCACACTGCGCCTGGCCCAGCTCAAGGTGGAGCTGGAGCGCGCCACTCAGGTGAGGCTTCTGGGCGACGGCGGGGGTGGGGGTGGGGCGCACGCACCCCCGGGACGCGCCCCCCCAACAGGGGCGGGGCCGAGTGGTGAGGGGCGGGGTCCTCCGGGAGCCGGGGTGGCTGTCCCCCTCCGCCTCCCCGTGTGTGGTGTGGGTGTTCCAGCCTTGTATTTTCTGTCCTCGCCAGAGGCAGGAGCGCTTTGCGGAGAGACCAGCCCTTCTGGAGCTGGAGAGATTCGTGAGTAGGGGCAGCTGGGGTGGGGCCCGAAGTGGCCCAGCCGTACAAAGCACTGGGGGTCAGCCTTGCTTGGCCGCCGCCCCCGCCCCGGGCCTCACGCCTCACACCTATTTCAGGAGCGCAGGGCGCTGGAGAGAAAGGCAGCCGAGCTGGAGGAGGAGCTAAAGGTGAACACTAAGGGGCGCCGGGGGCAGGGGCTTCCACGGCTGGGGCCACCCGGCTGACCCCTGCCCTCCCACAGGCCCTGTCCGACCTCCGGGCTGACAACCAGAGGCTCAAGGATGAGAACGCAGCCCTGATCCGCGTCATCAGCAAGCTGTCTAAGTGACTCTGGAGGAGGACCTGCCCCCGTACCTGTATTTATCCAGCTGCTTCTGCCACACGCATCCCTTCCCCTGTGTGAGCACGAGTGCCAGGGCTCCCAGGGGGTCTCTGAGAAGCCATAGCCTCCCTTGGGGCCTCCAGACTGTGAGGGGAGTAGAGAGTCCCCAGGAGCCAAGGGGGGGCCCCCGAGGCCAGGATCGAGGCGACAGGCCGAGCCAGGTAGGGGGACGTTGCCGAGCGGGGCTCGGGCTGGAGGTGGGATCAGGGAGGAGCCGAGGACCAGGAAGTGCCAGGACCAGTAGCCGGGACCCGCGTGGCCCCCGGAGGTGCCCCCTCACGGGTGATGCCGCCCCAGCCACCCCTCCCGTCCCTGAGCAGGGATCCGAGCGTGTGCCCAGAGTCCCAGCCGCCCGGGCGGGCCTGCGGACAGGGTCCGTGTGCAATAGGGAGGGGGGTCTATTTTGCTGCCCCCTCCCCGCCCACTGTCAGGGGCAGGGGGAGAAGATATTTTCGTGACAAAGCACAGGCACCACAAATAAAAGTCGTGAAGTTGCCACCCAGTGACTGTGTCCCCGGGGGTGCGGGGGAAGGGCTCGCAGGGAGGGTGGCCCCGAGGCCCGGGCTGGCGTCGGGGTCGGAGCTCGGGTCTCACCAGCAGTGCTCTGGAAACAAGTCTGAGCCAACTGCCAACATTTAAACTTTGGGGTCCTTCCATTTTAAGAGCCCTAGGATTTGGGCTTTTCTGGCTCCGGGAATGGGGTAGAAGGAGCTCGTCAGTCTGGCATGGTTGCAGGTGGCTGGGTCACGAGGATGCGTTCTTTCATCCGCGGTCATGTTCTCCCTTCCAGGCCCCGTCCCACCTCCCGATGCGTGTGAGGGGAGGCGTGAGGCATGCCGTGAGGAAAGGAGGGGTTCTCGGGGGGGGCCGAGGACGCAGGGGCGTGTGTGCGCAGGAGCCTGAATGATCAGAAGGATCGTTCCTGCAGGTGTCAGGGAAGGAGCGGGGGGGGGGGGGGGGGGGGGGGGGGGGGGGGGGGGGGGGGGGGGGGGGGGGGGGGGGGGGGGGGGGGGGGGGGGGGGGGGGGGGGGTGTGTGTGTAAGGGACGGGCAGGGACGGAGCCGTAGGGCGGAGCTGTACCTGACACGTGGAGGCACAGGAAGCAACCCATGTGGCCGGACACTGGAGGGATGAGGTTGGAGAGGCGACGGCCAGCTGTGTCACGATGGCCCGGTGAGGGGGCACCTAGGCCTTAGCAGGCCCCTTGGGCTGCTGCATCGCCAACAGTGTGGGGGAGGAGAGTGAGGGGCAGAAAGGGGGAGCCCAGCTGCTGTGGTCTCAGCAAGAAGTGGGGGGGGCTGGAGATGGTGAGAGACTCTGGGAACAGGGGAGGGACAGCGGCCTGCGGGTCCTGACAGGCTGGATTGTGATGGGCTAGCCAGCCCTGGAGCTTGGATTTTATCTGGTGGGTTATGGGGGGGGGGGCAGCAGCGGTAGGAGCGGGGCAGCCTCAGCACTCCTGCTCGCCCGGGGCTGGGTCTGAGCTCGTCTGATGTTGGAGGGCAGCGTGGGGGTCTGAGGTAGAAGCTCGCAGGAACGGGGATGGGGGCAAGCTTGGCAGTGGGCACTCTGGGGACACGGAAGGGGTCACAGGTCAAGGAGGAAAGGGCCATCTTCCTAAAGCGAGGGGGGCGTCCAGAGAAAACCCGTCCCAGACCAGCTATGCTCCCTGTCTGCACCACAGGAACAGGAGCCGGCTGGTCCTGAGGTGGGGGCTTCTGGACGGTTGTCCCCTCGCGGGGGAACAGTGGCCGGGAAGCCTTTGGCGCGTGCAGGAGGCAGCCCCTTCTTTGTGGCTGGGCCCCCAGCAGTCGGTGGGGGACCGAGGGGAGTGGGCACTGGGAGAGGACCGGGTGTGTGAGCCGCAGCAGGAAGGCCGACTAGCGTCTCACCGGGGAGAAACCACTGTTCCAGCCAGCAGAAAACACGCCCAGGCCCAGTGGTTGGGGGGCGTGGGGGTGTTTGAGAAGGGCAGGGCCGGAGTGCATGGGGTAGGGACCGAACCTCCCAAGGCCTTAAACGCCAGGCGCTGGGGCCCCAGCCAGTGGCCTTGGGGAGCCGGGAAGGAGACTGGGTGTTCAGAAGCTCTGGCCTAGAGGACAGCCTGCTGGCCAGGAAGGGAAGAGGAAGCCTGAGAAACCAAAAAAGGTAGGGACGGGGAGCAGGTTGCTGGGCCCCCTGGTGGCCCGGTAGAGAAGGGACAGCAGTTGACACTGCCTGCGAAGAGGCTGTTTATGGACTGGGTGGCGCGTCACAGTGCACAGGGCCCCCGGCTGTGGCCCCCTTCCCTCCCGCTCGCGGCCAGTCTGCTCACTCCGACTCTCCGGGGACGGGGGAAGACCTGAGCCGGAGCGGGTCTGGAGCCTTCGCCACGGGGCCACTTCCGTTCGTGGGGGTGGTCTGCAGAGTCCGTTCTCCCGCGGGGTGGTCAGATAACCTCTGTTTCCAGGTCGCCTTCCACCTTCTTCTTCTGCTTCTCCATCACCGCCTCCAGCTCGGACACTTTCTCTCTGTCCTGGAGGGCGGGGTGGAAAGCAGAAGCCTGGCCTCCAGCCCTGGGCGCCCGCCCACCCAGGCCCCGGCCGGCCGGCGGGGCTCACCTCCAGCAGCGCGCGCTGCACCGTGACCTGGCTGTACACGCGGGCCCCCTCCTCCGGGCTCACGGCTCGCAGCTCCTGCTTCTGCAGCGAGAAGAGCTGCGCGCCGGTCAGCACGCCCAGCGCGTCCACGGTCCTGCGCGAGCGGGGGGGGGGGGGGGGGGGGGGGGGGGGGGGGGGCGGTCAGGCCCCGGGCCCCGCCCAGCTTCAGCCCCTCAGCCCGCCCAATCACCTCCCTGCCGCCGAGCCGGCTGTCCAATCACAGCGGCGTTCTTGCCCTGGCGTCCCGCCCCCGTCCGACTACCAGCGGAGGGGGCGGGGCGTGTGCACCCAGCTTTCCCAAGGAGGCGGGAGCTCCCCGGCCGCGCCCACCCAGGCCCGGACCACCGCGCCAGACCCGCACCCCGACACAGCACCCCCCCCCCCCCGTCTCGGTCCCCCGCCGGCCACAGGCGCTCACCCGGCGCTAAATCCCTTGGCCTGCAGCCAGGCGCGGACCTCCGCGGTGTCCGAGTGCGGGCTGAGCGGGGGCTCCGGGGCACGGGGAGCCGGGGCTGCGCGGCTGGGGCCCGAGCGGCCCTGCGCCAAGCGCGCCTGCAGCTCCTCGTTGACACACAGCATCTGGGAGAATTTCTCTGCAGGCGGAAAACCGGGAGGGAGAGTGGATTCAGGACAAAGGGTCCCGGGGCCCGAGAGGAGGTTTCCGCCGTCCTCACGATGGGCTGGGAGTCTGCTTCCTCTTTTCGAGCCTTGGTTCCCCGGACAGGAGAGCGAGGACGAGCACGGCTCCCTGGAGGGGGTGCCCCCACCACTCACCCTTCTCTCTGGGGTCCAAGTTGAGGTTATCACAACTGTCCCAGTGGGGCCGAGACGAGGTAGGAGCCGGGGCCGGCGCCGGTGGGTGAGGGGGAGTGCTAGCCTCCTAGAGAGGGGAGCCAGAGGACTGAGTCCAGGCCCCTCCCCCTTCCAGAGGTTAATTTCTGAGCCCCCCACCCCCGTTCCCTCCTCTGCCCGTGCCCTTGGCACCTGATCTTCACATCCCCCCTTCCCTTAGCCCCCAGAGTCTGCCCTGGCTCACCAGGCTGCCCGCAGGGCTGCGGCTGCAGCTTCCCTGCGGCGGCGGGTGGGGTGTGAGGATGTTATAGGGCACATATCCTTCCCGCCCCTGCTGGTCTCGAACCTTCCACCACTTGCGCCTGTCATCCAGGACCTGAGGGAGGTAGGGGAGGAGGGCTCAGAGCCTGTGTCTGCAGCTGGGCCCCCTGCAGCCCCCGGGCCCCCCACCCCTCTCACCTCCAACACGTCCCGCTGCTGGACCGTTAGCTCGCTGCTGTTGCGGGCCTGGAAGTCGTAATTACATAGGACCCACCTCCCCTCGGGCTCCTGCTGCGGCTCTGCCTCCGACTCTGGGTCTTGGTGACTGCAGAGAAGGAGGGCTGGGGATAAGGAGGCGCCCGGCCCCACTGCTCGGGGCAGGAGGGCACCTGTGTGAGCTGGGGTTAGAGCCAAGCAGGGGTCAGGGGTGGGCCAGGTTAGTACTGTTAGTGGAGACTCGATGGGAACACCACCTTGGGTGCATTTTGCTCCTCTGTGCCTGGCCCCATGCTTTAAAGCACTCGACGGGAGTACCACCATCACCTCCTTCCGACAGATGAGAACATTGAGACTCAGAGAAGATCACTAGCCCCCAGCACACAGCTAGAAACAGCTGCTGTCTACTGGGCATCTACCGTGTACCGGGCTCCCGCTCGGGATGACCCACGGTCACAACACAATGGCTCGCTTCTAGTTAACTTCTAGAGCGCGGACGAGGGGCCAGCCCTGGTCAAAGACCTATGCGTATTGGCTAATCTGGTTTTTGACCCAACCCTTGGTATAACCCTGAACTTGGACTCCCCTCTCCACTCCCACACTTTCTTCCTCCACTCCCGACCCTGTTATTTTCTATTTTACAGATTAGGAATTGGAAGAACAGGGAGAGAAAGAGGCACAGTGGTGTCAAGTTCACAGAGCAAGAAAGAAGCTTTGGCCACGCTGAGCGAGACCCAGGCACGCTGGCCCCAGAGGCCGTGTCCTGAGTACTTCTGGTCCACGGTGCGGCCGCTGGGTATGACCCTGACCTCTACCCTGGCGGCTCTGAACAGCCCCGCCTGTCAGACCTCCTAGATTTCTAACTATTCCAAGAAGGGATTATTAGCCTCATTTTCTCTGAAAGAACTGGAGGCTCAGAGAAGGGAAATCAGAAGCTGTGGGTGCGGGGCGCCTGGGGGGCTCAGCCGGTTAAGTGTCTGTTCAGCTCAGGTCACAATCCCAGGGTCCTGGGATCGAGTCCCGCATCGGGCTCTCTGCTCAGTGGGCCGCCTGCTCCTCCCTCTCCCTCTGCCTGCCGCTCCCCCTGCTCGTGCTGTCAAATAAAAAAAAAAAAAGCTGGGGGTATCAAGCCCAAGATTCAGAAGCACAGGGAATGGGTGAAGTTCTGCAAGACCAGGCAGCTGGGGGAGGGGGACAAGACGTTGGCTCTGATCCCCCAGGACGGGGGACCGCAGCCCGGATCAGGCCTACCTGTGCCAAGGAGAGGGGGGGTCTTCAGGGCTGCGGCGCCCCCTGTGTGGGGCTGGCAGCTCCCAGCACGCGGTCCCTGCTGAGACTCTCGGCCGGGGCCCCACCCAGACCCCCTTCTGCTCCCGCTGCTTTGTTTTCTTGTCCCACGAGGCTTCCCTCACATCAGCCCTCCACTTGCCCAAGGCCCCCGGAGCCCTGGCTTTGCCCCTCCTGCGCCCCCATTGCTTTCTGGAGCCCTGAACTCGGACCCCCAGCTCTTTCCTCCCCCAGAGACCCAGGCGGCTAGGTCTCAAAGCTTAGTTTCCCCAACTTCTAACCTTTGAAGGCTCCCCGCGTGAGCCTGGGCGGGAGCGGAGACAACTGCTCTAGACGGGCCGTGGGAGAGTGAGGGTCCAGCCCCCCCACGGTCACCTCTTTCAGGGGCCCAGAAATACCACCACTTCCGAACTTTCCCAGAAACTCGCCCCATGGCTCTCGAAGGCCCCACACACCAGACTGGAGCTCTTCTTCCAAACCCAAATGCCCAACCCCCTAGTCTCTTCCCTCTAACACCTGGGGCTCTGTCTTCTTAGGAACCCAGACAGGGAGCTTCCCTGGCCCTGGGAAACCGAACCCAGCCTCTCAGACTTGACCCACTGCCGACCCCCTCCTCCCTCAGACCCTGGAATCCGGGCCTCCTCCCTTGGACCCCTTAGTCTGGGTCTCGCCCCCTCCCTCCCTTCTCCCCCCTCTCCCCACCCCGGCCCTCCCTCCTCACCACCTCACCCACCTGTGCAGAGCCAGGGAGACAGAAGGAAAGACAGAAAAAAGGAGCGGAGTCAGCGCCTGGAACCCCCAGGACGCGCCCCTCCTGGACACCCCCCCTCCCCCGCCCCCGTCCCGACTCCGGGTGACACTCACCCATTGACAGCGACCTGGGGCGCGCTTTGCTGCGGGAGAGGAGAGCGGCAGCTCAGGCAGGGCCAGACTTCCCGGTAGCGCCCCTGTGCTGCCCCCCGCCGCGCCCGAGCCTTACCTGCTGGCGCTGCCGCTCGCGCTGCAGCTGTTTTTCCACTGGGTCCTCCCAGGCGCGGCCGTCCGGGTCAGTGGCCGGTGGCTCCCAGCCGCTGGAGAACTCAGGGCTGTACGGGGGTCCCTCCTCGGGGGGCAGCTCCAGCCTGCGGCCATAGGGCTGAGGGCTCAGGGACCCTGCTGTTAACCTCACTAAGGTTTTCCCCAGTGTGCACCCCGGGTGCCCGCCCAGGGCCTGCCCCGCACCTGAGCTCCACCCCGGCACCAGCTGTGTTCCTAAACACACCGAGGTCACACGGATGCTGCGTCGCACCTCGGGCTCTCCCCTGATTCTGCACACATCCCGCCTCCTTCCCCTAAGTCTGCCCTCACCCCACACCCCGGAGGCTCGCCACCTCCCAGCGCACACCGGCCCCTTGCCCAAACCCACAGCCCCCACCCTCTCCTCGGAGGCCCGCCTTCCCTGTAGCAGTGGGAGGGGGTTCAGGCTGCCACCCCTGCCCCCCACGAAGGTCTGGCCTTTCCTCCAGGGGCTCCCGCCACGTGTCCCAGCTTCTGCCGCCGCCCGGGACCGCGACCCTTCCCCGCCTCCCGGCGCCCCACCCCTGCCTCACCCGGGGCGGGTCCACGAGTCCCCCAGCGACGTCCAGAGCGCATTCTCCCGCGGGGTGAGGTGGTCCCGCAGCAGCGCCACGGCCTCGGACGTCAGGTGCGGCCGCCGCACTTCACTGGCGAATCGGGGGCCGCCCGACGTGTCCACGACCTGCCAGGGGTGCAGGAGTGAGCGGCCAACTCCCCCAGCCAGGGTCGCACCCCGATTCCTCCCGCTGCAGGGGGCGCTGCAGGGCCGGGGGGGGGCGCCCCGCAGGCCAGGGTGGGGGGCTCTTACCAGTTGCAGCGGTCCGAACAGGAAGTGCAGCAGCTCTGGGGACGAGGGGTTGGCGATGTTGCTGCGCAGCCGGGCCTGTGGGACGCAGAGGGTGCCCACGTTAGCCACGCACCGGTCCGGCCGCCATCCCCCTGCCCCGCGATGGCGCCGGCCAGACGCGTTCTCACCAGCAGGCTGAAGGCGTACTTGATCTTCTGAAGCACATCCGTGTACTCGGCCTCTGAGGGTGGCTTGGCCCGAAGCGCCAGGAGACCCTCTGCGGGAGGGGGAGGAGGGGGAGGAGGGGGAGGAGGGGGAGGGGTGGAGGGGGTGGAGGGGGTGGGGGTGGAGGGAGAGAAGGGGGAGGGGGGGAGGCAGGTGCAGAGACACCATCAGTTAGATCCCTAGGCATGGGGAGTCACACCTGGCACCACGGTGCATGGGGAGATCCTACAGGGAAGATATTTGGGAGCGGCCAGAGGCTCAGGATCCCACTTAGGGACGCCCCTTACCCCCAGCCTCCCGGCGCCGGGTCCTGCGGCCGCGCTCCCGATGCTCCAACACGCGCGCGGCCTCGGCAGACTTCTGCAGCCTCGACACGAAACTCTCCACGTCGTCGAACACGTGGTTCAGGATGTCCTGGGGGACAGAGCAGAGGACCCCGGAGACTTAGGGATGTGGAGTCCTGGCCGCTCATCACCCCAAAGCCCTCAGGCCGAGGGCCCTGACGTCCTCCCAGGCCGGGTCACGCCCTCTGCTGCCTGGCCCTATCCCCATATTCCAGTCACCGTCGGCCACACTCCCAGAAGTCTAACATCCCCCCAACAACACCCCACTCCCCGGAACTAGGACTCGCTCCGCACAGCGGGTCCCGCCTCCAGGCCCCGCCCCACTCACCACGTCCCGCTCCGCCTGCAGACTGGCCAGGTCCGGACCGCGGGGGCCCAGGTCCGGGGAGGCAGGGTCAGCGCTGCCCGCGGTCCCAGCCCGGCCAGGACTCAGCGACTCTTCGGCCTCGGGGATGGGCTCCGCCTGGGATCGCCCCCGGCCGGGGCCCACCGTGCTGATGACCGCGCGGACGGAGGGGCGGCGCTGCAGGGGAGGGGTCTCGGCCACTGGCGAGGGGCGGCGCTGCAGCTCCTCTTGCGTGGCCCTGCGGAGGGACGAGGGGAGCATCCTGGGTCCGTCGGGGGTATAGGACAGGGGACAAAATCGGGCTTAAAACGGAGACGCTGTGGCCCAACTGAGCCAAACCTGGGGCAGGGAGAAATCGGGAAAGGGGAGAGGCTCTCCAGAGGGAAACTGAGGCCCGAGGGAGGAGAAACCGAGGACCAGAATTAGGAAAAGTAGTCTCGGAGAGCGAGTGCACTTGTCTGGATGCTATGGGAGGACTCGGACCAACCTTCGATTGCCTGCAAAACTCGTGCTGTTCCAGGCTACGAGCATCTGCTCATTTGCCGGAGGGGGAGACCGAGGCGGGGGGAGGGGGAGACCGAGGCGGGGGGAGGGGGAGACCGAGGCGGGGGGAGGGGGAGACCGAGGCGGGGGGAGGGGGAGACCGAGGCGGGGTGGGGGATGGATGGGGGGGAAGTCGGCCTCCCAGAGACCCCACCCCTCCGCTCTTCGCCCAGCGCCTTACCTGAGTGCCGCTGGCCTGCGCTCCCCGCGGCCCGACCGGTAGTCGTGCAGGGCCCCCTGGATGTCCTCTCGGATCAGCTCCGCCTGCCAATCGTGCCGTCAGGCCAGGCCCCCACCCCACCTACCGTTGGCGCCGGCCTCGGTCGGAAGGATGGGCTCCTTGGCTGAGCGCCAGGCCCCCTCCAGTCAGCGCCCCCGCACACATCTGCGCTCTGAACGCACCCCCCACCCCACCTCTGCCCCTGCCCTAGGCCTGGTGCCGCTATTGCCCCGCCCCTAGACCATACCCGCCTCCAGTTTTGGCCGCGGCCGGACCCTCCCCCGTGCTGTCATGTTCTGTCCGGGGGGGGGGGGGGGGGCCCTAGCCTCCTTTCCGCCCACCCGTTCTACCGAGACCGGGTCCAACTGTCCTCAAAACCCCCTCCCTCCCAGAACTTCTTTCCAGGCCCCGCCCCTCCACTGGCCCCGCCCCATCCGTGCACCAGCTCCACCCCGGGAATCCACGCGGTCCCGGCCCAGTCCCAGGGGGCTCCCCCCACGCCCCGGCCCGCTCACCCCGAGACGCAGGGCCTGGAAGAAGTGCACGTCCGGCTGCGTGCGCTCGGGCTCCTGGCACACGAGCAGCAGCAGCGAGCGGCTCCGGCCTGGTGGCAGCACCACATCACAGCGCACGATGGCGCCCAGGGGGTATGACTCCAGCTCCTCCTGCGGGGCCGGGGCAGCGGGTAAACTGAGGCCCGGAGCCGCGAGGACTCAGTGGGGACAGCAGTACCCGCGGGTGCACCGACGCTGCACAGGCAGCCCCGCGGGGTCGGGGGGTTCCGGATGGCACCCTAGTTTAATAGAGCAACTAAGGACGCTCCAAAGAGGAGCGGAGATCTCTCGCCAAAGTTCTCGGAGGAGGACATACAGGGGCCGGGATTCACACTCCGACGTCCCTGGGGTCCAGCTAACCCTAACCCTAATCCCGTTCAGGCCGGCCGCTCCTGCCACCCACGTGTGCCCTGGCACCTTGGAGATGGGGTCGAGCAGCGTGACGTGGTCCGGAGACACGCGCAGCAGCATCTCTTGGGCCCAGATGCGGCCCTGGCTGTCCATGACCGCCAGCTTCCGCGAGGCGTCCTCCACGGTGTGCACGCCGTCCTCTTCACCCAGACAGAAGGTCACCAGGTGCTGACACGGGCGCGGAGGAAGCAGGGAGTCCCAGGATGACGCCGGGGTGGGGGCTCGCATCAGCCTTCCCGCCCGAGACTGAACACACCTCCTCCGGAAAGCCTTCCCGGGGACTCCGGGCTCCACCTCGGGGGGGAGGGGCGGTGGCGGGGGGGGGGGGGGGGCTCCCCCCGGGCCGGAGTCTTGCTTTCATCAGAGGGACCCGCACACTGGAGGCTCCTTGAAGGCACTGGTTCTATCTAGTCCCTTCTAAGCTCCTCGGCCTCGGTTAGAGCACCTGGCACACTTGGTCTGCCCGGTTTACCCGACGTTTGTCCCCGTGGCCATACTGGCCAGCACAGACCTGAGTCCAATGGGCTTCCTCTGCCAGATACACACTTCTGAGGGGAGGCGGGAGCAGCCCGTCTTGCAGAGGAGCGAACTCAGTTTCCCAGCTTCCTTCTGCTCTCAACACCTCCATCTTCCCAGGCCCGCCTGCCTTTCCTCCCACAATCCCCCCCACCCTCCACCCGGGACAACGCAGACCCCAGACTCACATTGACTGGATACTGGGAAACATCAGCCATCACCACAGTGGAGTACCGCTTTCTTTGCTCTGTAGGGAGAGGAGAATAAAGCCAGAAAACTCAGCGCCTCCTCCCTCAGACCCAGGAGTCCAGGCCCCCAGCCCCTCCCTCATTAGACCCAGGAATCCAGACCCCCAGCCCCTCCTCCCTCAGACCCGGGAGTCCAGGCCCCCAGACCCTCCTCCCTCAGACCCGGGAGTCCAGCCCCCCAGCCCCCTCTTCCCTCAGACCCGGGAGTCCAGCCCCCCGCCCCTCCTCCCTCAGACCCCAGAGTCCAGCCCCCAGCCCTTCCTCCCTCAGACCTGCTTTCAGTCTGGGGTTTTCTTGTTCCCAAACGTACCATAGATTGACTTGGCACTTGGTTTGGGGGCAGCTTCTGGGCTGGTTAAGGAAAGAGTGAGAGGGGCCATGGGAATTAGGAGAGCATGGGGGTTGTGAATGTCAAGCAGAGCAGCAAAGACTTCATTGTGAGGGCAGCGAGGAACCACGGAGGGTTCTGAGCGGGGTGAGGGCAGGGCCAGAGTCTGACTCTCACGCAGGTAAGGCCGTGTGGTGCCAGGTGGTGGTGGAGCGTGGTCTCCGCTCTCACACAGAGCTGGCCTGGGCTCCCTGGTCCACACTGCCTTGCCCTAAGACCCCGGAAAGTAGACTTAATCTCTCCTGCCTCAGTTTCCCTTTCTGTGAGATAGGGGTTAGTAATCCCATAGCCTCGGTCTAGGAGAGCTGTTGGTGGGTTCTCGGAGAGTGGAGGGGGTTCAAAGCCTCAGTAACTTAACTTTTAGTGTCACGATGCCAAGGGAGGCAAACAGCAAGTGCTCAGTAAGGGGGGGCTAAAACCATTAGCTTTTGGGGCACACAGATACTTATCTCCCCCTTCTACTCCCCTGGGCCAGGCTCTCCCCAGCCAACCCTTCTCTGTCTCCTGCTGCTGGCCTCTCCTTCTAGGTCACCTTCTCCAAGAATTCCACAGAAATGACAGAGACTCAGGGCTCAGGTGGGATCAGGGATGAAGGACGAGAAACACTTTCAGTCAAACCTCTGCTCCCCATCCTGCTCCTGCCAGTCAGATCCCTGCACAATTTGATTACCTCTATACCGGAGAACTCACTACCAATATCCCCCATGCAGCTATTCCCATGGGCCTCCCTTAGTTCTTCTCACCGCCCCCTCCAGGGGACTTGAGTTTTATTAGAAACAGCCCAGGGGCGCCTGGTGGCGCAGTTGGTTAAGCGTCGGACTCTTGGTTTCGGCTCCGGTCATGATCTCAGGGTCATGAAATTGAGCCCCCCGTGGGGCTCCACAGTCAGCACAGAGTCTGCTGAAGACACTCTCTTCCTCTACCCCTACCCCATACTCTATTTCTCTCTGAAATAAATAAATCTTAAAAAAAAAAAATACAGCCCAGATTTGTCTGCAAAGGGTCAACGGTTAATAATAAGCTAACGACAGAAATAGCAGCGCCTAGGTGTTGAGTACCTGCTGTTGGTCAGACTCTCTGCTAAGTCTTGCACCCTCATTACCTGGTCAAGCTCTCAGAATGGTCCCTGTTCCCCAGAGGAGCTCGGGTTCAGGGGCCAGGGTTCCCCCCACCCCCGGGGACTGAGCATCAGCAGTGGGAGCTGAACCCACATGGATCTGTCCCGAGGCAGTCGCTCTAACCCAGGCCGGCTGCTGTGAATGCCCCCTGGGGGTGCGGGGAAGAGGGTGGCAGAGGGGGCTGGGCAGCTGGGAGGGGTACTGGACAGCCAGGGGGGCAGGGACCACTTACCCTGTGGTGGTGCTCATGCTGACAATGGGGAGCTCCTGCCACCTGGAGGTGCCCTGGGAGCCAGCAGAGAGTGAGGGCCTGACCTGGCCAGCGTTAGCAAGTGTTTTACCCCAGCCCCTCCTTCCTCAGACCCGGGAGTCTAGGCCCCCAAGCCCCTCCTCCTCCTCCAGACCCCGGAGTCCAGGCCCCCAGCCCCTCCTCCCTCAGACCCAGGAGTCCAGGACCCCAGCCCCTCCTCCCTCAGACCCAGGAGTCCAGGCCCCCAGCCCCTCCTCCCTCAGACCCAGGAGTCCAGGACCCCAGCCCCTCCTCCCTCAGACCCGGGAGTCCAGGC
>JAQQSY010001637.1:0-14224 GCA_028646535.1 Procyon lotor
AAAAAAAATTTATAAAAAAAAAAATTATCGCTGTACTCACTTTTCCTTGTATTCTGTTATAATCTGGAGTGAAGGGATTATGTTTTTATTGGAGTAAGGCATACATACAGAAAAAGATAAAAAGCGCCCTGGAAACCATAGAGAGAATACCTATAGAAGTTACGAAAGAAAAAGAGAAAGGAATCAAAACCTATCAATAATAATAATAAAATAAAACATTTTGTTTTAAAAGGAAGGCAGAATGAGAGAAAGAGGGACAAAAAAAAACCTAAGACAAACAAAATTGTTTAAAAAATAGCAATAGTAAATCCTTTCTTTTTTTTTTTTTTTTTAATAGTAAATCCTTTCTTATCAATAATTACTTTAAATGGAAATGGACTAAACTTCTCAATAAAAACATACAGAATGTTTGAATAGGTAAAAAAAACAACATCCAACTGTATACTGTTTATAAGAAACTCACTTTAGATCTAAAGACACACATAAACTGAAAGTGAAGGAATAGAAAGGATATTCCATGCAGCAGTAACCAAAAGTAAGCGGGAGTGGTTATACTTGTTTCAAACAAAGTATACTTTAAGTCAGAAATTGTCTACAGAGAAAAAGTAGGCCATTACATAATGATAAGAGGATCATTTCAACAGAAAGATATAACAATTGTAAATACATATACACCCAACATGAGAGCATCTAAGTATATGAAAACAAATATTGACAAATCTGAAAAGAGAAATGGTCTGCAGTACATTAATAATAAGAGACTTCAATACCCCACTTTAAATAATGCATAGAATATCAAGACAGAAAATCAGTAATGAAACAATGGACTTGAACAACCCTGTAGACCAAATGGACCTAACGGACATATACAGAACCTTTCTTCCAGCAGCAGAATACACATTCCTACTCCCAACAAAGAAAAGCCCAGGGCTAGGTGGCATCATGGCTAAATTCCATCAAACATTCAAAGAAGAATGAATACTAAACTCTTCTAAAAAATAGAAGTAGAGGGAATACTACCAAACTCATTTTATGAAGCCAGCGTCACACTGCTACCAAAGCCAGACAAAAACACCACAAGAAAAGAGCACTATAGACCACTGTCTCTGATGAATACAGATGCAAAATCCTCTATATAATACTAGCAAACCAAATTTAACAACATATCAAAAAGATTACACACATGACCAAGGGAGATTTATCCTTGGGATGCAAGATTTTTTTTAACATATGCAAATCAAACAATGTGATATATCACATTAACAGAATGAAAGATAAAAACCACATGGTCATCTCAGTAGGTAAAGAAAAAGCATTTGAAAAATTCAGCATCCAGTTATGATATAAACTCTCAACAAAATAGATATAGAAGAAATTTTCCTCAACATAATAAAGACCATTTATGAAAAGCCTATAGCAGACATCATAAGCAATGGAGAAAATTAAAAGCATTTCCTCTAAGTTCCAGTATAAGGCAAGGATGCCCACTCTGCCATTTTTATTTAACATAACACTGGAAATACTAGCAGGAGCAATCAAACAAGAAAAAGAAATAAAAAGCATCTGGGTCAGAAAGAAAAAATTAAAACTGTCTTTATTTGCAGATGACATGATCCTATATATAGAAAACCCTGAAGACCCCATTAAAAATGGCTAGAACTAATAAATAAATTCAGTAAAATTACAGAATACAAAATCAACATACAAAAATCAGTTGTATCTCTTTATACCAACAGTGATCTACAAAGGAAATCAAGAAAATAATCCCATTTATGATAACATCAAGAGTAAAATACTTAGATGGGTATTAAGGAGAGCATGTGGTATGATGGGCACTGGGGGTTATACACAACTAATGAATCGTTGAACACTCCATCAAAAACTAATGATGTACTATATGTTGGCTAACTGAACATAATTTTTAAAAAAGAGTAAAATACTTAGGAACAAATTTAACCAAGGCAGTAAAAGATCTGTATGCTGAAAAAATGATGACAGAAATTGAAGTCATAGATAAATGGAAAGATATCCTGGGTTGATAGATTAGAAGAATTAATATTGTTAAAATGCCTGTACCACCCAAAGTGATACAAACATTCGATGCAATCCCTATCAAAATTCCAGTGACATTTTCACAGAAATAGAAAAATAATTCTAAAATTTGTATAGAATCACAAAAGGTCCTGAATAACTAAAACAATTTTAAGAAAGAAGAGCTAAGTTGGAGGCAACATACTTCCTGATTTCAAATTATACTATAAAACTATAGTAGTCCAGACAATTTGGTACTGACATAACAGAAACATAGACCATTGGAACAGGCTAGAGAGCTCAGAAATAAATCCAAGTTTTATGGTCGACTGATTTTTGACAAGGTCACAATGAGGAAGGGATGGTTTCTTCAACAAATCGTGTTGGAAAAACTGGATATCCACATGCAAAAGAATGTAATTGGACCCTCATCTTACACCATACACAAAAATAAACTCAAAATTAAGATTAAAGACTTAAATATAAGACCTGAAACCATAAAACTTCTAAAAGAAAATATAGGGAAGAATTTCCTTGGCATCAGCCTTGGTAATGATTTTTTGGACACGACATCTAAAGCTCAGGCAACATAGGCAACGATATACAAGTGGGACTGCATCAAACTAACTTGTGTCTTCCCAACAAAGGAAACAATCAACAAAATGAAAAGGCAACCTATAGATTAAAAGAAAATATTTACAAATCATATATCTATTTATTTAAGTAGGCTCCATGTCCAACATGGGGCTTGAACTCAAGACCCTGAGATTGAGAGTCACATACTCTGCTGACTGAGCCAAACAGGCACCCCAAAATCATATATCTAATAAGGGGCTAATATCTCAAATTTATGAAAAACTCATACAACTCAGTAGCAAAAAACCCCAACTTGATTAAAAAATGGACAAGGGACCTTAATAGACATTTTTCCAAAGAGGGCATGCATGAGGCCAACGGACATATGAAAAGATTCTCAATATCACTAATCATCAGGGAAATGTGAATAAAAACCACAATGAAATATCAACTCACATCTGTTAGGAAGGCTGTTATGAAAAAAAAAAGATAGCAAATACTGGTGCAGATGTGAAGAAATGGGAACACTTGTGCACTGTTGGTGGGAATGTAAATTAGTATATCCATTATTAAGAACTGTATGGAGATCCCTCAAAAATTTAAAATAGAACTGCAGTATGATCAGCAGTCCCTCTTCAGGGCATTACCAAAAGCAAATGAAATCAATACCTTGAAGAGATATCTGCACCCCCATTTTATTGCAGCATTATTCACAGTAGCCAAGATATGGAAACAACCTAAGTGTCCCATCAATAGATGAGTAAAGAAATTATGGCATAAACACACACACACACACACACACACACACACACACACACAGTGGAATATTATGCAGCCCTAAAAAGATTTTTCTTTTGCAACATTTGCAAGGACATATGTGAAACTGAAGGACATTATGTTAAGTGAAATAAGCCAGACATAGTAAGACAAATGCTTCATGATCTCACCTCTAAGTGGAATCTTTTAATTCAAATATATTGAGTTAGAGAATAGAACCATGGTTATCAGGAGTGGGAAGATGGGGGAAGGGGAGAGATGTTGATCAAAGGATACAAAGTTTCAGTTATAAAAGATGAATAAGTTTAGAGATCTAGTGTCCAGCGTGATGACTATACTTAATAATACTGTACTATATACTGGAAATTTGCCAAGACAATAGATTTCAGGTGCTTTCAACACACATTAAAAAATGGTAACTATGTGAGGAGAAGAATTTGTTAGTTAGCTTGAAAACTAGTAATCATTTCACTATGTATATGTATCTCAAACATCCATGTTGTACATATTAGATATATACTATTTTTATTTCAAAAAGTAAAAAAATAAAATCTTTTAAATAAAAGTATGTGAAGTCCAAGTTCTAGTCTGATGAATGTTCGCAAGGTAACACCTCTGAATAACCAGCATCCAGATCCAGAAGCAATACATTATCAGTAAGCCATTCTTGTACCTGCCCCAACTTAATCCCTTGTCCTTTCCTCCCAAGGTAACTACTCTCCTTATTTCTGACAACATGGAACAGTGTCACTTGTTTTTAAACTTCGTGCCAATGGAAACATATAGCACATACTCCTTTAGTTTGGCTTCTTTGGCTTATTATGATGTCTGTGAGATTCATCCAATTTGTTGTATGTATCAGTTGTTCACCACTGAGATATATATTCTATTGTATAAATAACCCACAATTAATGTATTCATTATACTGTTGGTGGACATCAGGTTGTGTCCAGTTTGTGGCTATTACAAACAGTGTAGCTATTTGAACATTCTCGTACATTCTTTTAGTGAATATATGTACACATACCTAGAGGTTGGATTGATGGGGTCATAGAGTGAGTGTATACTCAGTTTGGATAGATATATTGCCAAATGATTTTTCAGCTGTTGTCTTTTTTTTTTGAAGTTTTATTTATTTATTTTTAAGTAATCTCTACACCCAATGTGGGGCTCAAACTCATGACCCCGAGATCAAGAGTTGCAGGCTCCTCTGACTGAGCCAACCAGGAACCCCACAGCTATTTTCTTTTTAATTAATCTTTGTATCCACACTCTTATGCTTATATTCTCTTATATACTCTCTTGTCCCTGTCCTCTCCTTCTTTGCACATAATAGGTACTTAACAGATAATCATTATATAATTATGTGTGTATATATATATATACACATATACACATATGTGTGTGTACTTATAGATCTCCATACTGTATGTTATGGAATTAAATACAGCAAGCCTACTCCAGCAAGCCAACTGTCAAACATGCTATGCTGAAGTCACGATGGGTATGAGGTCAACTGGGAGTGACTGAGGCTCCCCATTCCCATTTGGAATCTGGGTCAGCAATGGATTCATCCATAGGTGTAGTTCAGTTGCCCTTGGTCTGAATTCTGGAAGTTCTGGAATTCCAAAATTCTTTCTCATGGTAGTTGACAAAATGGAAGCAGGCCTTTGTAAAGAAGAGTCCTTAATAAAGAAAAGGGTTTCTTTCTTCCATAGTGCTGGAATGGGGGAAGATGAGCCAGGTTAGGATGACTGGAGAAGAAAAACAAGATTTTTGTGTGAGAACAGTCCAGTAAAACCTGCCAAGCCAAGGCTCTTAGATGCGGTATTGATTTTCTTAGAATCATTTCTGTTTTCAACAAACTACCTTTTCCTGAATGCTTTCCCTCATTCAAACTTTAGAAAGAAATTGGTTTGCAAAGTGATATTAATGCTGTTCTTCTGTGAACTGTCTCCCGAAACTAGGAACAAATTTCAGAATTTCTGTAAAGGGAAACATTATAGTGTTAGAGAATTTATTTTTGTTTGTTTTCTCATTTTTACATTAATTAACTAGCTAATTAGTTAATTAATTTGTGGGCTCCACACCAGCCTGGGGCTTGAACTCATAACCCTGAGATCAAGAGTCATATGCTCCACTGACTGAGCTAGCCAGGTGCCCCAAGGGAATTTTTTTTTTAAACCACAGTACATACTAAAATGTGTACTATAATTTGTTTCAATCTTTTTAAAAATAATTTTTAAAAAATTTTATTTGTTTATTTGACAGAGAGAGAGATCACAAGTAGACAGAGAGGCAGGCAGAGAGAGACGGGGAGGCAGGCTCCCTGCCGAGCAGAGATCCCGATGCGGGGCTCAATCCCAGAACTCTGAGATCATGACCCGAGCCGAAGGCAGAGGCTTCACCCACTGAGCCAATCTTGATTGGTCCTAAGAAGGTTATTAAGGAATACTGAAATTTCATATTCATAAGCTTGTATTAGCACATTCCCAGCGTTCACTGGGCACTTCTAGCCCAGGGCCTGCTAAGCCATCTGGTATCTGCATAGTCCTTGGCCACATTGCGGGATAACTCCTGAACACGCCTGCACAGAGTCCAGATTCCCACAGCTTTTGGAAAGGACAATTTATTATCAGTGTGGCATTGGTCATCAGTGTCTAGTTGGTCAGCGTCTTCAATACTTGCCATATGAAAGTAATTCTTTGTAGTTGCTGATCGTTTGCCCTGAAGTACCAAGAAAGGACTCATGCTCGTTCTTGGCCCAACAGGGGATCCCAGCAGTGGAAGTATAGTTGCTAAGAAGCAGAGTCCTGCACGACTAGAGTAAATAGAAATAGAAGTCCTCGTCCTCTTTGTGCGGATGTTTAAATCTTCCTGCAGGACTTGTGTTGTCCGGTAAGAGTTAAAGACATATCCCGAAGGGGTAACCAGGGTGTGGCACTGGTCACGGCTCTCCAGAGCTGGGAGTATTAGCAGTTGAATGAGTTTGGTTGAGACTATCAAGTACCAAGGATGTTGTGGGGGGGCTAGGTGTGGGTGTTGGAGGTGCCTGAGGTTGGGTAAGGCCAGGTCAATACATGGTTTTATTACGTCTAGTCTTCTCTTTTGCTGCAGGAAGGTTTTCAGTCACCTCCTACAGCTTATATACACCCTTGTCAGATAATTTTCTTAAAAAGTAATCAGCAAGCCAGGAATTGACTTATAGCTAAAGTCAGTTTCTATGTATGTTGCTTGGTTCCAAATATATATTTCAAAGCCCTGTGTGATATATAGAACCATACAGAGATCAGAAAACATACAAAGATCAGATCTTATCATTAGTGAATTTGGTGATTTATGCCATTTGAATCATCACTTGAAGATCTTATGCACTTCTCAAAATAAAGGTGGTCTTCAGATAGCCATGTGCCCAATTGCCTCTTCATTTTAGCTACCTAATATATTTTGTATTAATCTCTATTTTGCCTTTCTTAGTCCTCAATAGTTAAGCATTACTCTAACCAGAGTCCCAGTTGATTATTTTTTAAACAAGTGTGCTTGTGAAGGTTGCTTAAAAAGATAGTTGCACATCCTGAGCTCCTACAGGGCATCAAAAGACAGAATTAGACGTGAGCCTCCCCTTCTGTGCTCACCATGAAAATATTAAATAGGGTAGAGGCATGAGGAAGGCATAAGAACACATACCTTTGTAGTTGGGTTTTTCCACTGGAACCTGCAGATCAGTCTTCATTTTGTGGAATATTTTTACAAATGTGTTTATTGACTGAGGTTTAGAGAGGTAGGTATACCTGTGGTTTATCCTATGTTAGCTACCAGGAGGTTTAGGATTTCCTGCCCAATGTGTTAACTAAGTGTCATGAACCTGTCACACCCAGAAAGGAATAAAAGGCCACCAGAACCTGAGGAAATGCCTAGTGCATGGATCATAATTGACATATCTAGTTTGGTCTTGGATCAAAAGTAGACAAATTTAGAAAGTCCGTTTTATTTCTGTGGTTGGTATGTCTTTAATCTTTACTCTAAACTGCTAAAGGATATTCTACCAAACACCAATTTTTTTAGCATTCCAGCCTGTGGTAGCAGCATTGGAAGTTGCCAGATACCTTGAAAGTATTCTTTCTACCCCTACAAATGGAACTTTTAAGCAGAGCCCCTTTCTCTATACTGCAGGAGAAAGTGTGAACTTGGCTATGATTACTGCTCTAAGATCCTCTACCCTCCTAAATGTTTGTGGTGACCCAAAGCTCAATTGAAAGATATAATTGGTGAATATGAGAGTCTTCTGGAAATGATGGGTGGGAATGAGAGTGTTTGGAATTGCAGAAGGAAGACAGAGAATTGAGTAGAAGATAGAGCTGTCCCAGTGATGGATTCAAACCCTCAGAAAACTGGAGAAGGACGAGCTCAGAGAATAAGCATCGATGTACTGACGCACTTTGAGGCAGGAAGAATTCTGGGACTAAGAGCCCTTGGTAAAAGCCTCCCCCTTACTGTCCATAATGCCACACACCCAGTGGCCAGGGTGCCTTGGCAATCTAGGCAAAGGAGAGATCATCAGATAAGCAATCAGAGCCACTGTCTCCTCCTCCAAAGGGACTTTTGTACTTGAAGGAAGATGGCCCTCTTTATGGGTTCTTGGAGCTCACTGCTCAGAGTTGGTTAAGGTTGGAGAAAGGGAATGAGGGGGAGGGAGTGTCACTGTTTCTATATTCACCCCAAATGTCCTAATACCATCTGTGTTCCTGTCATCTGAGTGACTCTTTTTGTCTTTATGAAGTGTGTTAGTTTCATAGAAGGTCTTGATCTTCATGGTCCTTGCAGATAGAGCTTTCTACTTGTTTCTAACCATACTATAGCAGCAAAGAATCCAAGAAAGATGATGAATTAATTAGTGTTATTGACTTCCTAAAAGGGTGAGCAGTTCATCTTAGAGTCCAGTA
This sequence comes from Procyon lotor, assembly GCA_028646535.1. Lineage (NCBI taxonomy): Eukaryota > Metazoa > Chordata > Mammalia > Carnivora > Procyonidae > Procyon > Procyon lotor. Next base: position 8,328 of record JAQQSY010001637.1, read on the forward strand.
ATTTTCTAAAGTGAGAGGAAAGGGTTTGTGCACAGAGATGTGCATATATAATGAACTTCCAGATATATAGAATGTAACACACACTAGACCCATTCTTAAAAAATTTAACAGATCCTCATTTAGTTTTATCGTATATCCAACCAAGCCTGGAAAATGGCTGATATGACCGGTCAGTTAAGCAAGCACTAGTCCTGGTTCCAGGGTCAATGTTATGGTGGCCTTTTGTTAACGTATGTGAGACAGACACACACAAACAGTTCAACAACACTTGTCATTTTAGCTAACGAATTGAACCTCTTCTCTCCCCAGCCTTCCTACCCCAGGCAATATCTCCCAGCTCTTCAATTCAAGGCATTACAATAAAATTAACACATTTTGGCCTCATTGCCTTTCTTTTTTTCTATCATTCTTAAATGGATATTCTGTGGGAGTAAGGAAGCAGTGAAAAACAAAATATCATGGGTGATTTTCAGAACAAAAAAAAAAAGACTAAACAGAGTAGGAGTGCCTTTTATATTGGGATTACTTATGTGTACTCAGGAAATATGGGGCCAATCCCTCACCTCCCTCCTTCTCCTTTCTCCCCTAAATCCAATTCCCTTCTTCCAGCCCAATCCCCAGACTTATGCACTGTTGGTCCTCTTAAAGTAGGAATTGTGCGCGGGGACGAGAGAGCCCAACTGCACACATAACTAGTCTTGACCTTGTTTGCTTATGGCATATGTGTTAGTGCGTGCACCTGCACGTGTGTATTTCTTTATTCTCTTTGCATGTACCTCTAATTGATCTTGAAAAGAAGGGACAGTTAAAGAAGACGTTAAGGTGAAATGAAGCCATAACTGCAGCTGGAGACTTTTATTAAGTGTGGCAAAGTTCCCTGGGCTGCGCTGAAATTGTTTATTGATTTTGGTATGGCTGGGTGCTCGGGAGTAATCGCCCAGAATGCCGCTAGAGAGAGCGTCTTGTTAGCTCACGCTCGGCGTCTCCCCAGCACAGCGTTCACTCTGGAGCTTGCCTCTTTAACCTGTAAATAAATACCCCTGGTTAACTCCTGAGATGCCTCTGCCTGAGACCCGAGCTGCTTCTGACCTAACATGCACACCCCCAGCAGCATTTAAAGACCAGGAGGGTTTAATTTCTTCTACTGGAAAGGGTTGTCTTGCTGAGGAGAGAAAACAGGATTCGGTTTGACATTAAAGACCCATATTATTTTCCATTTTTATTGTGTATTTGTCTTGTTTCTTCTCATTTGACTTTTAGTATTAAGGTGGGAAGTTTGAAGAAACAAAGTAAATTGGGATTTTTCAGCAGTGGTTTCACTGTCCCATCCTGTGTCTTTCCTTTGTGTTTGTCAGTTCCATCCATGAGCATTGCCCATGCCTGGGTCTTCCTGTTTTCCCAGCTTAGTAACTAAATTTTCTCTAGGGTCTCCATAGGGCAGGGGTGCCAGGGCTGCTCTCTAAGCAAGCAATCCCGCGTAGGGCAGTTGTGTGGCAAGGGCAGGGTGTGCAGCAGGTTTCATAGTCCATGCCCTCAAGCTAGCAAGGAGTGGGAATCCTGGTTCCAGGATTATCCAAGGGAGGGACTGAACTGTGGGAGAAGAACGAGGATGTCTAGGAGAGCTGAGAGAGGGCTGGCTTACCCTGAGGACATCCCAGACTCCCAAGATAGGGAAGGTTAGTGTCTCTTGGGGTCACCAGGTTGACTCTGAACGGTCACATTCCTAAAGGTATTTTGCTTCAGAATTGGAGTTGGCAGTGATGGGGGAATTGCCATGATGGATATTATTCCACACCACCCAATGAAATACCCTCACGGTTATTCTCTCCTGGCCTTTTCAATCCTTCTGGAGTTCCCAGGCACTATTTTTTGCAAGCTCCATGACCATGCTACTTGCAGCATTGTACGTATGGCTCCAAAATGACAGACCTATAGAGCACTTGGGACCAGGGACTTACAGTGGAATTCTTTGCAAGTAGGGCTGTTCAAAAATTACATTCTGTGGATTGCTCCCTTCCTAGTTATCCTTAAGCAGTCTCTCTCAAGAGGCTGATGTAGTGTCTTCTCCTTTGTAAATCCCTCTGTATTTCTCTCCATCCCCCACGTAGCACTTATTTCTTCCTGAAATCAAATAGTAGTGTGTTTCCTCATTCTGTTCTGACCACAATAAGTTCTGTTTTTCCCCCTGAGTTGCCATTTACCTGTTCCTATCAGTTATTCTATCTATTCCAATCAGTTATCAGAGAAACAGAGATTTTTTGGAAAGCACCACATTCTGAATATTTCTAGTTTGCCTCCTCCCTCATGCTGAGTATTGTGTTAGGTGTGCCTAGTGTCGGAGGGGATGACTCTGCTTCCAAGGAAGGGAGGGACGTGAAATGCAAAGCATAGAACACGTGAGTTCTACCCCTCGACCACTACTGGTTATGCTTGTCCCTGCTTTTTCATGCCTCTATGGAGCACCCTGTAAGAAAGGGTTCATATTTGGGGGGGTGGGGGAGAGAAATGAAACAGGAAGGGATGGGGAGGGAGACAAACCATAAGAGACTCCTAGACTCATGAAATGAACTAAGGGTGGCTGGGAGGCGGGGGTGGGTAGGGATAGGGTGGCTGGGTTGTGGACATTGGGGAGGGTATGTGCTATGGTAAGTGCTGTGAAATGTGCAAGCCTGACAATTCACAGACATGTACCCTGGGGTAAATAATACATTATATGTTAATAAAAATTAAAAAAAAAAGAAAGAAAGAAAGGGTTCATATTTATTCCCCATCCAATTTGTCAGTGTTGGTCAAGACAAAGGAGGAAGTTAGAGCTATGAAGATGATATGGACCAAAAGTTAACTCAATGACAAGGGCCATCACCCTGAAATCTCAGTATAATCCAAAGGTTTCTAAACCTAAGATGGTATCTTCCTTAACCTCAATAGCTACTGAACCAATGGCATTCTAGTGAAACGGTGGGGTTTGAACAATCCTTGGGCCAAATTTAACTTGTATAGATATATGATTTAATTAGATATTTGACTTATACAGATGTCATTATTCAGAATGAACATAGTGTCTTTCTTTCTCCTCGCACATGATAAGCAGAAGATTTTGTGCGTCAAGCAGACTTGTATTCAAATCCCAGAACCATTTTTTTAAAAAATATTTTATTTATTTGTCAGAGAAAGAAAGAGAGAGAGAGTACAAGTGGGGGGACTGTCAGGGAGAGGGGGAAGCAGGCTCTTCACTGAGCAGGGAGCCCAATGTGGGACTCGATCCCAGGGCCCTGAGATCATGACCTGAACTGAAGACAGACACTTAGCCAACGGAGCCACCCAGGCGTCCCTACCAGCACCATTTTAAAATCTAATCCTCAGCAAGTTAGTCAACCCTTAAGAATTAAAGTTTATTTATATCAAATGAAGATGTGAAAATGAACTAAGATCCTAGAAACTTTTTCTGCAACAGGCCAAATAGTAAATACAGCTTTGCAGGCCACATGTTCTCTGAGGCCTGTACTCAGTAGTGGTAGAGACCATTGTAGCAAAACAGTCATAGACAATACATAAATGAGTGGGATTGTCTATGTTCTGATAAAACTTTATTTACAAAAACAGCCAGTGGTTGGATTTGGTCACAGTTCACTGACCCCTGTAATAGACGAAGTATTTGGTAGATGATCTGGTCTTCATAAATATGAAATGCCTTCCCTTTCACCAATCATAGAATATTTGGCTGACACTTAGACTGTATTCAGCAAGCTGGTCTGGCCAGTATAAAAAACTGATTTTTAAAAATCTTCTATAAGCTTGTACTGGGTTTCGATCCTAACTTATAATCCATTTTATCTTCCTAGTTAATTTTTTCTTGTCTCCCTAAGCTTCTATGTCACAGACCTCATCCCGACTCTCCCTCCCCAAAGTCTCCAGTTTGGCATTGGGCTACCTCGGTCTTCCATTACTTCCCCAGCCCACATCTTTTAGAGAATTTAGAATTCCTGTTAGAATTCCTCAGTCTGTTGCCTCCATTGGAAAGAGTTATTTTTGACCTACCCTGACCCCGTCTTGAACAACAATAAAATGGGGATTGGGAGAAACGTGACACAAATCAATAGGTTATCCCAACAGACGTGATCTTTGAAGCTGTTTTTTCTCGGACACTTGCAGCAGTAACAAAGATAAATAGCAACTCCCTCACATTGCCATCTGAGCAGTAGGTGGCTCGCCAGATCACAACATGACCTCTAGTCTGGGTGAGCAGCAGGTTTAAGCAGGATGAGGGACAGGGGAGAACAAAGATTCTGGCCACAGAGAAAGGGGAGACAGCCAAAGGACAACTGGTACCTCAGTTTCTCATCACAGTTGTTGGTGCCCATGGGTTTCCCACCTGCTTTTCAGTTTGTTCTGCCCCCCCCCCCCACTTTCTTATTTATCCTCATCCTCTATTTTACAGCCATTCAATAAACATTTATTGAGTACCTACTGTATACAGTGAACTGACATGATCACTCGGGCATCATAGTAGCTGTAGTGTCTCTTTGCCTGATTCTTAGCAAAGTGAGGTTGAGAATTGATTGCTATGGCTGATTCCAGGACACTATGGGGAGGGGTGGGGAGAGGAGAGTCATCCAGTGCCTTCCTCTTCTACTTTTCTGGGTACATTCGCTGCCTGGAGCGTGGTCATGAGCAGGCAGAGCAGATGGAGGAAACTACTGCCTCTTATATGGGTTGTGTGCCCCCACTGGAGCTCCTGTGGTACTAGTAGTTATGGAACCAGCAGAGATGCTACTAGCAGTGATGGTAATAAATGACAAAAATAGCAGTTGATGACTTTATACCAGGTATAGTCTAGTCTTATTACCTCTATTTACTCGTCTAATTCTCGCAACAATGTCATGAAGCAAGTATGGTTATCATTCCCATTTTATACAAGAGGAAGAGGCTGACAGAGCTGAAGGCCCCTGTCATCGCCTGGCTAGGTGGTGGCAGTGCTGGGAGGGGAAGCCAGGCAGTCTGACTCGCCATCACATTTATCTCATTGTGTCATAAGTGCTTGAGTGTTTCTGCTTCCCCAATTTGACTGCAAGTTTTTTGGTGGTATGAGCATTAACATTTAAAAAAAAAATTTATATTATAAAGGACATATACAGAAAATTGCATAAAATATAAAGAGTAAAGCTCAATAAATTGCTGTGAAACAAACATCTCTGTATTCACTGCCTATACATTACCAGCACCCCTGAAAATCCCCCTAGGACCCTCTTAATTGTTACACCTCCACTTTCCCCCCAAGTAACAGCTCCCCTGCTCTCGGGCAACACAGCCAGCTTTGTCTGTTTCTGAACTAGAGCTACAGGGGGCCATAGTGCAAATTCTCTTTTGTGTCTGTACCCTTTTGCTCAACTTGATGTTGTCACATGTAACTGTAATTCATTTGTTTTCATTTTGGTATAGTGCTCCATGGTTGGAACATAACACATTTGATTTATTGGGTCTATTGTTAAAGGACATTGGGGTGGTTTCTAGCTTTGGGGTGTTATGAAACACCATGTCTTTTGGTGTTCCTGTACCTATATTTCTCTTGGATGTAGATCGAAGAGTGGACTTTCTGAGTCAAAGCATATCTCTGTGTTCACTGTTGTTTTACAGATTCCCTTCCTCAGCATCATATGAGAGTCCCCGTTGCATCATGCCTCTTTAGTTAGCACTAAGGATGTCACTAGTTAGTGGTAATTCATTCCTACCTTAATTTGCATCTAACTGATTTGTAATGAGATGGACATTTTCATATGTTTATTGGCTCTTTCAAATCCTCTTTTTGAATTGCCTGTTCAAGCCTCTTACCCATTTTTCTTTTTCACGTTTGCCTTTAAAAAAAAAAACTGATTTGGGGTAGTTATATATTCTGAATA
>JAQQSY010001638.1:0-14224 GCA_028646535.1 Procyon lotor
TCCACCGAGGGACAGGCATCAAGGGTGGCAAAGACCCAGGTCCTAGGGCGGCTGCACCAGAAGGTAAGGAGAACGACACCACAGACACTGGGTCCTGCGAAAGGCAACCACCCCCCACCCCAGGGTCTGCTCTGAGGCCCAGAGCACTCTGTCCACGTTGTCACTGGTGTTCCTTTCTTTTCTTGGTGCTTTTAAATCCTCGTGACGCACCTTGACCAAAACAGATGGTGGAAGGTATTCTGAAAAGGAAAATAAGTCTTTGTACTAAACATCATGGTTTTTGCCAACAAAAAACCCAACTCATAAAAGCAGCATCGTGAGTATGCTCTTCTTGTTCTGGGGGCTCCTTCTCTTTCACTTTGTGGGACATTCAGCACGTGGGCTCTCCTTTCCCTGGTCGCCGCGTACCCCAGGCCCTGGGGCAGCTCCCTTCCTGCGGCTGGCCAGCAGCGTGCTTGCCTGGGACACTCAGCGAAGAGGGCCGCTGCTGCCAAGTCCCCAGGCCCAGGCTTCCTGCGACCCACCGTCTGGAAGAAACCCTGACCGCCAGGGGCCTCCAGGACCCACCTGCAGGCCAAAGTCTGGGCGGCCGCGAGAGGGCAGCGAGATACAGGCCCATCTTGCCTCCCGTTTGCATTTGTTGGCGACCTCTTTCCTTCTGTCCAACACTTGCCCCAAAATGAGACTTGGAATCAAGTTTAACCCAATAAAAGCATAATTCATATGAGAAAGACAGACGCGTAGATCATAACTTAAGCAACTATAGCCAGTGTTCATCCTCTGCCAGTCCAGGCCATGATGCAAAGGGGAGGCGGCACCCTGCCTTCCTGGTCCCAACGCAGAACACGCACGAGATCCCGAGACATTCGAGAGAAACAAATCATCGGGCTCACAGCTGCTGAAGAAACCGACGCTCCGACTCGGCCTCCGCTGCTCTCAGTGCGAACACTGCCCTGGGTCAAGCCCAGCGTCATCCTCATAAAACACACGTTCGGAACTGCTGCAGGAAGACGCCAGGTACTAACCTGCGGCTGTAGGTCCGCCGCTCGCCCACGGGTTCCGGGCAGGGGGCCGCGTGTTCAGAGCAGACTTCCATGGCGTCCCCTCCCGACTGCTCCTCATCCTCTCCCACAGCTTCTGACGACACCTGGACGGTGGCCTCGAGTGTGGCTGGGCTGTGGAGACAGAGGGGTGAGTGGTGGCCCCTGTGGCCTTGTCTTCCCTCACGGACCCACTCACCACCAAAGCGCTACTTTTCTTGCAGAAATAGTTTATAGCTATGCAGGCAGAGTGTACTCCTCAGACCACTGAGACAAAGACAAGGTCCTCAGCGAATCTTTATGTAACAGGTGCCGTGTTTACAAGCTCAGTGACAACTACGCTTTATCTTTTAGAAACAGTATTTCTGGGGTGCCACGTAGTACCTGCCTACCAAGGGGGCTGAAAGTCTTCATGACCACAGGGGAGAGATCTACTGATGTTAACTATGAAGCACAGAGGGGCGCCTGGGGGGCTCAGTTGGTTAAAGCCTCTGCCTCCGGCTCAGGTCACGATCTTAGGTCCTGGGAGCGAGCTCTGCATTGTTCTCTCTGCTCAGTGGGGAGCCTGCTTCCCCTTCTCTCTCTGCCTGCTTGTGATCTCTCCGTCAAATAAATAAAATCTTAAAAAAACAAAAACAAACAAACAAACAAAACTATGGAGCACAGAGAGTCTCCTCCCTAACCCCTACGGGGCCCAGCATTGCAGGGCTTTTCTCCTTGACAGGATCCCTCCAAAAGGAGAGCTACCTCGCTCTCAGAAGCTTTATTGTCAAGTCACCAAACAGAAAAAGAATCGGAGAGTTGGTGTGAGGGGAGAACCCCGCAGCCTGGGGGGTCAGGTACAGCTCCAATGGGAGCACAGAGAGAGGGGTGATGCTCCTAGACGTCCTAGACGGCCAGCACCGCTGGAGACCCTAGTCATTCCGAGCAGGGCAGCAAAACCTCCCCTACTGGTTTAAGTCCTCCTGACTGACTAGCAACTCCTGACCGTCAGCCTTTCCGTATCCGCAGCTAAACCCGACGTGAGTAACGCAGATGCCTAAGTACCAGCGTCCGTACCCTTGATGTCTCTAACACTCAAAACACTCTTAAATTCAAGGGCCCCCAGCTTGGTTTGTGTACCGCCTCGCGTACCCTCTGCTTTTCTTTGGTCTATCGAATCGGAAGTCTGCTGGGTAGAGGTGCCGTCTCACCAGGTGATCCTTCCTGTCTTTGCTGGTCTTGAACTTCTCCGCACAGCCTTCCACCAGGCACTGATACTGAAACACAAACGGTGTCTCCTTCGACCTGACCCCGTCTGCACGGTGCCCCCTCACCTCGCCCGACCCCCAGGGCACTGGTACCACGAGGCTCAGCCCAGACAACTGCACTCGGGCCCAGTGCACGCGGACGCATCACCCACCATGTCCTGCCTTTCCGAAAGGATCTGGAACAGCGAGTCGTGCCACTCCAGTATGTGGATGTCCAGCAGGTGGACGGACGGGAAGGCCCGTCTGCAGAAGGAGCAGACGTTTCTGTGCAGAGTGTGGTAGTGGTGCTCATAGTCCTCCAGGGTGTCGAACACCTGGCAGCACCCTGCCACCTGGCAGGTGAACTCGGGCACCCTGGCGAAGGAAGCCCCCTCGTTGGAAGACCACTCTGCTGCTGGCACAGGGCCTCAGGCTGCCAGGCCACACTTGTCCTCTAGGGGGTACGATAAAGCTTGGAGGTTTCTTTCTCCATTCCAAATCTTCCTTAAGAATCAAATATTCGGGGGCGCCTGGGTTGAGTGGGTTGAGCCTCTGCCTTCCGCTTGGGTCATGGTCTAGGGGTCCTGGGATCCAGCCCCGCATCCGGGTCTCTGCTCAGCGGGGATCCTGCTTCCCCCTCTCTCTCTGCCTGCCTCTCTGCCTACCTGTGATCTCTCTCTCTAGCAAATAAATAAATAAAATCTTAAAAAAAAAAAAAAATCAAATATTCTCAGACCAGCTAGGAGGTGGCCAGGCCAGAGTAGAGGGGCTTGGCAGGTGGTCGGGCAGAGGGTGGGGTAGCAGGTCACCCGGGAGGGGCGGGGGTGAGGGGGTCCTGGGGGAGGGGCGGCGCTGTGCCCAGAGTCGCTCACCTGGGCCTCTCGGGCGCCCCTGTCACCTGCGTGAGCACATCCTGGAGGTAGAGGTGTCGCTGCACATCCCCGTCCTGCGGACACAGACGTGGTGGGCGGGGCCAGGAGCGACAGCCGACCCCATAGATCCCGCCCCGCAGGCCCGCCCTTCCAGCGCCGCGCCGACTGCAGGCCCCGCCCCAGAGGCCCCGCCCTCCAGCGACCGCGCCGACTGCAGGCTCCGCCCCCACCCGTCGGTTCCGCCCTGCAGGCCCCGCCCCTCCAGCGGCCAACCCGACGGCAGGCTCCGCCCCCAACATCGGTCCCGCCCCGCAGGCCCGCCCCTCCCACGGGCCCCGCCCCCGCCCTGAGTCGGCCGCGTCCCCGCCGACAAACTGCCTTCTCCCTCCTAGGCTCACACACCTCGAAGAACTCGTGGTCCCGCGGGAAGCGCACCCGGCGCGCCACGAAGTGGAAGGGCGGAGCCCCGGCCGCGGGGTCCCGCTCCACAGGCAGCGGTTCGGCCGCCCCGGGTGCCCCCAGCAGGCGGGAGTGTAGCGCGGGCGGCAACTGCATCACCCTGCGCGCTGGCGCCACCACAGCCTGCCGGCCACCGTCCGCGAGCCGGGCGGGGCGGGGCCGGAAGTGACGTCGGGCGCTTCCGCTGCCGGCGCGGGTTGCGGGGCTTCGGCGGGCTGGGTCGGGACGCGCCGTATCCGCGGTGAGTCCGGCCGGGGGCGTCGGCACCCGAGCTTGGGGGCGGCGAGGCGGGCGCGGTCCTCGTTCCCTGCGCGCTCGCCCGGCCTGCGCAGCGCCTCCCCACGCCGAGTGCCCGCGGGAGCAGGCCGGCCAGCGGCTCGTCCCTGGACCGCGCGCTCTCAGACCCCGACGCCCGCGCTCTGGCGCCGCCCTGGCCCCTGCGTCGTTCCGCAGACGGTCAGGTCCCCACACCGGACCCCGGGGTTCCCTTCCCACACCCTCACTTGCGGACTCCTGCCTAGAAAAGCTCTCACTGTCCCTCTCAGCCTCACTGCCCGCAGCGCGTCTGCCTCCCGCCGGCAGGGCTGGGGCGGCCCCGGGGGGATTCCTGTCTCCGAGCTCGTCACCAAACCAGTTCGCGTTCCCTGGTGGCGCTTCTTGCTGGAAGAAGGTCGCTTCGGCGGCCTGCCGTTACCTTGGTCCCCTTGGTCCAGTGGCCCTCTCTTGTCCGGCCAGTGTCCTGCGTCCCGTCAGCGCCTGAGATGTGCAGGACGATGTGATCCGTGCTCAGAAGTAGAAGTAGTAGGGGCTCTGCCTCCGTGGAACCTGCTGCCTAGCTGGAGAGACGACTGTCTAGCTGGGAAACCGTTCCCTGGTTGGAATGGTGATGCACGACCTAAGGGACGCCAGGGTGCTGGGGACTGGCCGTGGGGGGCGGGCAGGGTGGCTCTGAGGCTGACCCCACTCCTCGTCCAGGTGGTTCAGCGTGGAGTAGGACGTGCACACACGTGCACGCAGTGGTCAGGAAAAGGCGGTTCTGTTTCTTTAACAAAAAATAACTTTAAAGTATAATTTAGAACGTATAACTAACTTACTTCTGGTAGTAAAGGTTTGTGCCTGTGTTCCCAATCAGTCATTTTCACAGCTAGGAAGAGCTCTGGACAGACTGTTTTTCATCTCTTATGAAAAAGCATTAAGAATCTTGACTTTTTTTTCACAAATTGTATAATGTTTTCCAAGCCCACTTGTGCAGTTAGCTTTGAGCCCTCAACAGAGACTCGCTGCCACTTCTCTCTGCCCGACTCATTCCTGGGGAAATCTGCAGTAGGCCCCCTTGCCTCCAACCCCCCACGTAGCCCACGGTCGGGGAGGAGGAAAGTTCTGCCCCGTCACAGACGTCTGTGTTTGGCCACTAACAGAAGAACTCAGGAGCGGCAGAAAGATCGAGTGGCTGTTGTGATTAGATGCTCCTCAGAGTTGTTTTCAGTGGGGATGCTGTTGACATTTTTGGTGGGATGCTTCTGTTGATGTTTAAGTTCTCCGGTCTCCTGCCCACTAAATACCAAGAGCACCCTTCTGGTCAGTGTGACAACCAGAAATGTCTCTTCTCTACTTCCAGACGTCCTCCCGGGAGAGGTCCTGCCTGCAGCCGGGAGCCACGGTTCTTGGAGTTGTTCCATGTCCCCACAGAGAACTGGCTTCCCTGTACTGTTAATCTTTGTGACGAGGGCATGTCTGTGCTTGTATTTTTACCACCAACACAAGGCTTCACGCAGATAGTCTTAAAATAAACGTTCTCTTGGATGATCATTCTTCTGAAGTGCTCCCTCCATCTGCTTGGATCTGGTGGACAGGTGTTTGTTTTTGGTGGGAAACACAGAGTGCTTGCCATCTAGCACGACAAAGGGTCCTCAGTCCAGCCAGTGTAGGACAACCCACATTACTTAGGAAACCTTGTAGCACATGAATAAAGCCAATTGCCCTTAGATTCAGAGAGGCCTGTGGGAAAGCTCCGTGTCCTCTTGGCTGTCTTGCTCGTACTTTGCACTGCCTGGCTCGGGGTCCTCTGTGATTGGTAAAGTAACTGACGGTTTGGGTTGCTGTCAGATCCTCAACTCAGATCCAGTGTTCCTTTGGTAAAACCAGCCAGTTCCCCAGTAACAACACTTCCATGTGGTCAGTCCTACCTAATAATACTAATACAAATATAAATAAAAAATAATAGAAATACAAATGAAAGCACACTTGTTCCTGCTTCTCTAGTAACAACGCCATTGGAACTTACTAGGTGTGGGCCCTTTGGTGCTTTATAAGGGTGATTATGTTTCAGCTCAGCACACACAGCAGCTCTGGGGGTATGAGTAATAGTCACCTCTTGTCAAAAGAAGCCCAGAGAGGCCAAGCTCCTTGCCTAGGGCCCTACAGCCCAGCGCTGGCCAAGTCAGGGTTCAGACTGGCTGGGACTCCCAACCCATGCCCTGCTGTGCCTCATGTCAGTAACTGGTTACTGTGAGTGCCTCCTGATCTTACAAGTATGTTTGTTGATGCTTTACTGTTCTGCTTTTATGTTTGGAAATACCCTGGCTCTGGCCAGTTCTCAGTGTTTACATACGATGAGATTAGAGCCTCCCTTTCTCAGTGTGGAGCTGAAAATTAATATTCATTATTAATTAGCATATGTGGGAGTGTGTGCTGAGTCTTCTCTACTTGATGTTTGATGTTGAACTTGGTCCTCCTCATCTTCACCAGAGCTGTTGCACAGTTTTGTTTCTATAAATGGCTTTTCTCTTAGTTTTAGGAGAACCTGTTGTGATGTTTCAGAGCCAAAACTATGAGTGAATTTCGGATTCACCATGACGTCAATGAGCTGCTCAGCTTGCTGCGTGTCCACGGAGGGGATGGGGCTGAGGTCTATATCGACCTGCTGCAGAAGAATAGGACTCCTTATGTCACAACCACTGTATCTGCACACAGTGCCAAGGTGGGTTCCGTCCCTGGCGCTGCGCCGCGCACTGGCAAGGCAGACCCCATCCTGGTGCCGCACCAGGCACTGGGTGAGGTGGGCCACGTCCTGGTGTAGCTTGTGCACAAAGTTCACAAGCTTCCTGACTGAGAAGCCACAGCATCACCAGTGTTGATGGCAGACGATACTTGTGGGAGGCTTTTCACGGACCGTGTATTCTGGTCAAGTTAGTGCTTTTGGTGATTCCTCGTAGGAGCTCTTGTTACCCACTATATGGTACAGATGAGTAAGTGGGGGCTCAGGGAGAGTGTTGGGCTGTCAGCCTGACCTCAGAACCATGAGGAAGGAGACTCATATTCCTCTGGGTGAAAGGAAGCTCCTGGTGACGCCTTGCTAACTCAGTTGGTGGAGCATGCGACTCTGGCTCTTGGGGTCATGAGTCTGAGCCCCACACTCGGTGTAGAAATTACTTAAAAATAATAATAAACTTAGGGCGCCTGAGGGGCTCAGTGGGTTAAGGCCTCTGCCCTTGGCTCAGGTCGTGATCTCAGGGTCCTGGGATCGAGCCCCGCATCGGGCTCTCTGCTCAGCAGGGAGCCTGCTTCCCCCTCTCTCTCTGCCTGCTTGTGATCTCTCTGTCAGATAAATACATAAGTCTTTAAATGATAATAATAATAAACTTGAAAAGAAAGGGAAGCTCCTGGTAGTAACTGTATTGAAGTCCCTTTAAAGCAGATATTTCTATCTCTATTCAAATAATGTATAATTCAAAATTATAGATTTTCAATAAGAGAATTTTGGAATTTATTTTTAGAAACACATTATGAAGCATCAATTATTTAAATGGATTAATAATGGCACCAGGATAATTAGGAAAATTCACTGAGCAGACAGTGTTGAGAAGTGAATATAATTTACTGCAAAGGAAACACCATGAATCGGTGAGCAGAGAACTCCTGAGCCTGTGCCTAATTCCAGAGGGAAGAGCACTGAATTTATGAAGCAAATGCGTAAAATGGTAGAAAAATCTAAGTGGTTACTTCCTGATCTTGGGCTGAGGAAGCATAACAGGAGGGAAACTACAGGGGAGATCGTGCGTGGGGCTAACAGTGTTTGTTGGGTTAAAATCTCATTTCTGAAGTATGTAATCACTTACTCTACATGATTTCACTATTTTGGTTTTTGTGTATAATTTTCTGGAAGACTTTTAAAAGTTGTTTGTTATTGTCACTGAATCTCTCGTGTTTGTGCTTTTGAGGTTAAAATAGCAGAATTTTCTCGAACTCCAGAAGATTTTCTAAAAAAATATGATGAACTAAAATCCAAAAACACAAGGAACCTTGATCCACTGGTGTACCTGTTATCAAAACTCACGGAAGACAGAGAGGTAACGGCTGTGTGGGCTCGCGTGGGGTGTCGGGAAAGGCGACTGTGACGGGGTTTCTGACGGAGATCGTCTGGTGCAGTTGATCTGATGGACACTCGTGAGATTGGCCGCATTGAGACGCCTCTGATGGCACATTTCTGCCCACGAGTAGCTTCTTTCCCTGCCTTGTGCTCTTCGAGGTAACGTAGGAATGTATTTGTGGTTCTTCAGAAGGGACAGCAGTTCACGCTGGTGGTAAACTTGAGAAGTAGTACAGTCGTTACCTCCCCGGACGGGGGACTCTATTTTTCACTGTGTTTTTGTGTGTTGTGAATTGCGCGTGTGCTGCTCACAAAGGTAAGGAAAGCACTTAGAGTTGAGGCCGGAGGAGCCACGGCACCCGGAGTGTCTGGGGGGTGCTTGGCCCCCTCCCTCTGCAGGCCCAGGGCCTGTTCAGGGGTGCAGGGTGCGGCCAGGCACATTTGGCCGCCCACACCAGGGACACACGAAGGGAAGTGGCCTCGCCGCGGCCTGGGAGACTGGTGGAATGTAGTGAAAGGGCTCTGCCCTTGGGAGTAGTTTGGAAATTGGCTGTCGAGCGGCCGTGGGATTATCCTCCTCTCCTGCTTTGAAGCTGTGGCACCTCGTGGCAGCACTGAGATGGGACTGCAGCCCAGGGACTCCCGGGGGTCCTGCTGTCGCTCCACGTGGCGTCGGGAAGGAAGGGAGCGGGGGCGGCCTGCGTGATGCGCGGTCTCGTGTGTTTCCAGACTCTGCAGTATTTACAGCAGAATGCAAAAGAACGTGCCGAGCTCGCAGCCAGTGCCACAGGCGGCGCCACCGGCTTCAGCGCCCCGGCCACAGCCTCCAGAATCTCCGCACAGGAGCTAGAGGAGCTGAGGAAGCAGCTTGGCAGTGTGGCCACGGGCTCCACACCACAGCAGGTACCGAGCCCCCCGCCGCCCTCGAGGGTGACTGCCCGGACCACAGACTAGATGACGGTGCAGAAAGGGTCTGACCCACCGGGCTGTCGGGCTTGCCTGCTGGGGGCGCTCGCACGGACCTGAGCTCCTGTAAATTTTGATTCTTCCTTTCCCTCAGTTAGTTTTTGACACTTTGTTTTTGTAAGATTGTACTTCATAGATCATTTTCTCTACGCCGTTTTCTGTCTCTCGTATTTACTGCTTTCTCCTGCTCTTGATTTCACGTCCTGCCCCAGTCCCTTGTTCTACGTCTGTCTTCTCCTGCCCTGCCCCTGTGGCTGTCAGGGCCCTCAGAGCAGCGCCCTGCAAGGGTCTGAGCAGAGCCTCTGCTTGTCCAGCTCAGTGGCTCTGACAGGCACGACGGCCGGTGCTGGCTGGGGGTATCGCACATCAGCATCTCAGGTGTCCTCACTCTGCTACCCTGTGTGACGGATGAGGAAATGCACCCACCCTCTCGCCGGCCACCCTTGACCTGGTCCTTCTGAAAGCTAGGCCCCTAGGACCGCCCTGGGCTGCCTCTGGTGGCCGGTCCCGCCGGAGGGCCACTGCTCTGGGCATGTGCTGCAGGCGCTGGCCTGTCCCCCAGCCCTGAGGGGCCCAGGTGGGCCCCCCCCCCCCCGCCTCTAGCTGGCTGTCCCTGGGGCCTTGTCTCCACCCATCAGGTCATGTCTAGACCTTGTGCCACCAGGTAAAAGCCCCTGAATCTATGTGTAGGTGTCCCCAAGAAGGGTGCAGCCCGTCCCTGGTGCTCCCCAGTGAGGGGTGGGGTCCCTGTCTTAAAGCCATCGCCTTGCACCATGATGGGCCTGGAGACGCTCATCTCTTCACATTTTTATCGAGCCCTCATGTGTTAAGTGATTGACTTCACCGGTGCCGTAGATGTCATGTTTAAGTGTTGGTACTGAAAGTATGTCTCTCTTTGTTTTTGAAAATATCCTCACCAGTCTCTGGAACTTACAAGAAAGTTGCTTCGAGATAAGCAGAACAAAAAAAATTCAGGCCAGCACCTCCCCGTCTTTCCACCGTGGGTATACGAGAGACCCACACTGGTTGGGGATTTCCTGACTGGCACAGGCGTGAGCACAGACGCGGCCGTGCCTATAGGTATGTGACGCGCGTGTTTCCCACATCTGGGCGCCCTTGAGCAGCGTGGCGCGCCGTCCTTCCTGAGTTCACATCCTTGGTGGCACCAAGCTCTTGTGTTCTCTGGATGCCTGCTGCCTCTGGATGTTCCTTTCTCTCTCCTCCCCCCACCTCGTCTGCCAAGTGGATCCTCCGGGCTTGCTCTCAGGTCTTCCTTGCCACTTGCCCTTTGCAGGGTGACCTCGTTTGTTTTAAGGAATCCTACTGCCCCCATTGCGATCCCAGATCTCTACCCTCAGGACGTCTCCCTGAATCTTGGTCTCACGTGCCCATCCTGTTTTGTGTGTCTGCAACGGGGCACCTGACCTTCCCTCGAGTGTCTCCACCTTCCACACGGTGTCTGCTGTCACAGTTCACTGGGTCCTGGAGCTGGGGGTGGCCCTGTGTTTGCTTCTCCTGCTGCACGGACCTGGTCCCAGGTCCCCCACCTCCTTCTGCCCCTCTTGTCCAGACGTGGTCCTTCTGCTCCCACTGGTTTGGGGCTCAGCGCCTCCGCAGGGCTTCCTGTGGTGAAGGCCTGCCGGGGTCTGCTCTGTCTAGTACAGGGCCGGCCACCGAATGTAGCTCCGGGGCGTTGCAGTGCGGCTGGTGTGGCCGAGGGGTGGATGTTGCGCTCTCTGTCATGGGGCCCAGGTAGCCAGCGGCGTGGTGCCTCGCCCCCTGCCCTGCTGCCGTGTGGCTCCCTCCATCACCCCAGAGCTAGCGGCTTTGAGCCTCAGGCCTGTGTCTCGCGTAGCCTGGCTAGTGACTCCCCTAGCCCTGGTGGATGGGCCTCCTGGCCACGCCGCACCATGCGGTGTCCCCGCACCCTGGCTTGTTCCCGTGTCCCTTCAGAGCTCAGCCTCCAGGCCGGCTGTGCCACCCTTGACTGTTCCTTCCTTTCTCAGCCTGTGACATCCTTTTCCGTGTGTGGGCAGGGTGCTGAAGGGGCAGGGTGGCGTCTGCCCCCTGAGGCCGTCCCCACCCCAGGACCAGCTGACCCAGTGCTGCACCCTCACCCCCCACTGAGAGCGTCCACTGGGGCTCTGGCTGGGGTGATGCTCAGATTTCAAGTGAGTGGTGGTGGGGCTTGGTGGCAGTCCCTAGAAGGCACCCCTGCGCTTGAGACGCAGGAGGCTGGACCTTGCCGCTTCAGCCGGAGCCGTGAGTAGGCCTGTCCCAATGGCCGTCGGGGTCGTGGGGAGGAAACGGAGCTCGAAGGTCAGAGCGTGGCTCAGAGTGCCACGTGACCTGTGTCCTGCCGTCAGCAGGCTGGCGTGCGGGTGTGTGATGCCAGCCGAGCTTCTGTGAGCTCCCAAGTGTGGGGCCGTGTCATCAGAGCCACCGGGCCCGGGGTCTGGGGAGCCGCGCGGCTGACGGGCGCCCACTGGGCCAGCTGTGCGAGGCTGTGCCTCGAGGCAGTGGCACGGAGACCCCCTTCTGTCGCTGCCAGCTCTGGCTCCCCACGCACCCAGCAGTTGTTGTCCACCCCCCAGCAGGTGTTGGGAGGACACCGAGGGCTGTCCCGGGGCTGCAAACCGAGAGGGGCAGGGAGCTGCCGCGGCCAGGAGGTGTTCGGCCGGTGGCCTTGGTTGATGGCGTGGGACTGTCCTCAGGTGGATGGTTGTCAGGAAACCGCCTCATACTGTGTGCGCTGGAAATTGTCACCGCCTTACGGTCTTCAAAGAAAGTCCCTTTACTTCAGCCCAGACCTGTTACGTTGTAGCAAGTGCTGTAGGAACAGCTTAATCCTTGATTTTTATCCTTTTAAATGTCCAGCTTTTATTTGTGTCTGGCAGATTTTGTCTGCCTGGGGCTTAAAGGCTGTGGCACATTGCTCAGGCTCCACCCGTCCTGTGCTCCTCGTGCTTTTACAACCCCAGCCTCTGTGCCTCCCAGGGATGAGTCAGACCCCGGTGAACAGCCTGATTCTCATGCCCATGAACGTTTGGGGGAATGACAGAGAAATCAGCAGCGGGTGCCTGAGTAGATTAGGTCAGGAGAAAGGGCGGTGGGAGTGAGGGGCCCTGGAGGTGAGGCCACGGCCCAGCGGCTGTCTGCGGCCCACAGGCACGCTGCCCTTGGCCTCCCAGGAGTCGGCCGTGGTGGAGGACCTGCTGTACGTGCTGGTGGGCGTGGACGGCAGGTACATCACCGCCCAGCCCCTCACCGGGAGGCAGAGCCGCACCTTCCTCGTGGACCCCAACCTCGACTTGTCCATCAGGGAGCTGGTGAACAGGATCCTTCCCGTGGCTGCCAGTTACTCCACGGTGACAAGGTAGGTGCCTGATGGGACCTGAGGTGGATGCCACCCTTCCCAGATGCCCTTGACCCCTGAAGCTCTCACTTTGTGTCTGTAAAGATTATCTGAATCCTCTTCTAAAGAGCACCCTCGTCTCGTTGTGACCCGGTTTCATGCCAGGCGCAGTTTGGAAGGGCCTGGGGACCAGTGCAGGGGGCTGGTGTCTAAGAGCTTGGGAGGGGAGGGGGCTCAGAACATCTGACATCTGGTCTGAAGATGGAGCCGCCCTTGCTCATGGGTCCTGGGTGCTCCTCTCTGCCCCAGGTTCATTGAGGAGAAGTCCTCCTTCGAATACGGCCAGGTGAACCACGCTTTGGCGGCCGCCATGAGGACCCTAGTAAAGGAACACCTGATCCTGGTCACACAGCTGGAGCAGCTGCAGAGGCAGGGCCTCCTGTCCCTGCAGAAGCTCTGGTTCTACATCCAGCCAGCCATGCGCACGGTGGACATCCTGGCCTCCCTCGGTACGCGCCTGCGCCTCGCTAGCCTCGTCCGCTGGGCCCGGGGAGGGACTTGGGGCCGCGGGCGGGGGCACTCCTGGCGGAGCAGGTCGCAGCGTGTGAAGGTGAGACTCCCAGGCCAGGGCGCGGGGCTCCCGTTTCTTCACCGTGGACACCAGGGTGTGAGGCCAAAGCCTGTATTGCTTCGTGTTTCAATTTGTGGGAGGAAAACTCTGGAAGCTCTTACTGATAAACTCTCACGAGTGATTTTGAGCTTACGGTTTGAGCGTCTCCCTGAGAGGAGGTCCTGGTCCGCTGTGATGTAGCTGGGCCAGCCGCGGGCACCCCTCCTCGGCACTGACTGCCGCCTCCCCTCTGGCAGCCACCTCGGTGGATAAAGGCGAGTGTGTGGGGGGGTCCACCCTGAGCCTCCTGCATGACCGGAGCTTCAACTACACGGGCGACAGCCAGGCACAGGAGCTGTGCTTGTACCTCACTAAGGCCGCCAGTGTGCCCTACTTCGAGATTCTGGAAAAGTGGATCTATAGAGGAATCATCAATGACCCGTACAGGTAGGGCTCACGGAGCCCGAGGGAACCCGGGCCAGACACACACATACACATACACCCCCTCCGGTGCAGCCACGCCACCCAGGGAGGCTTCCGCAGGCCAAGGGGCGGCTCTCGGCCTCCTGCATGGGCTTCCCTCACGGCTGGCGAGGGTTCCTTCTCAGCCTGGGGGTTCAGTCCATTCGAGGAGCCAGGCGGCTGGTGGACAACTGTTGTCGAGTTGAGGTGTATTTGCTAAAATACTTTAAAGTCATGGCTGGGAGTACGGTCTCTCTGCTGGTGGTTCCGATAATAGTCTGAGGGGAGGGCCTGACAAGGAACGTGATTTTAAAACCTGCCCTGCTAAGTAACATCCGGAATAGGCGAGAAGGGGTCGCACCCCTGCTGCCGGTGCTCGCACAGGAGGGAAGTGCTGCCTTTCCTGGGAGGTGAAACGAAGCGAGCTCGGCCTGCAGCCCTGGGGCCCCGAACCTCCGGGGCCCCAGAGCGAGTGCACAGCTGGGCACTGGTGGGTGAGACCTCGTGGGTGCGGGACCCCCGGAGCCTGCCGGCCCGTCGCTCAGCTTGCCGCCTGAGCGCATCCTGTGCTTGCCAGCGAGTTCATGGTGGAGGAGCACGAGCTGCGGAAGGAGAAGATCCAGGAGGACTATAATGACAAGTACTGGGACCAGAGGTACACTGTGGTGCAGCGGCAGATCCCCTCCTTCCTGCAGAAGATGGCCGGCAAGGTGCTCAGCACGGGTGAGCCCAGCACAGCGCGCGCTCGCCCTCCGGTCTGTGCCCAGTCATGGTGCCCCGCTGCCCACAGGGCTGGAACAGCCTCCGCAGGGCCTCCCTATGCCTCGCCCTTGTCCCGTCTGGCTCCTGCGGCTCTGGGCGC
>JAQQSY010001639.1:0-14224 GCA_028646535.1 Procyon lotor
CTCTATCTCCACCCCCTCAGGGATCCCAGTAATTCTTACTTTGGACTGTTTCATGTTGTCATTGCTCTTTCCAAGTCTGATCTTGTGGGGGCTTGTAGTTGTTTATCCCTATCCTTCTTGACTTCCTTCCTTTCTATCAGCTTATCTTCTAGATCACTAATTTGTTCTTCTTTCTCTTTTACCCTGGCATTCAGAGTATCCGGTTTAGATGGCATCTCCTTCATAACATTTCAGAACATCTCTACGTTCTGCCCTTAGAGATTCTATAGTGTCACTAATACTTTTCTCAATCCTAGCTAGCAACTTTTTAAATGTTATTCTGAAGTCTTTTTCTGACATCTTCCTTATATCCATATCCATTAAGTCTGTGGCAGAGGCCATTGTCTCTGGTTCTTTTCTTTGTTGGGAGTTCCTCTTCCTAGTCATTCTCTTGAGGGATGGTTGAGGGAATGTACAGGGTCCAAAATATCAACAATGACTCAGGCAAGATTAACCTGAGGAAAATCTAGAGCAGTTGGAAGCCACCACTCAGCCATGGTGGAGTTTTTCTTGTATAGAGATCCAGACAGTCTTACACCTCGCACTGATTTCGTAGGTGTTCAGGATGGTTTGGCAGATTTCCAGCTCAATTCAGGGGACCGGTGGCAATGATGACCCTTACTCATTCGCCATCTTGCCTCCTTCCTCCTCAGTTTTGTTTTCTGAGTAGGCATATCCTACACATTTTTGAGAAGTCTTCAATCTCTAGTAATGTGACCCTACGAAGAGGTGGAGTTTCCTAAAATATCTAGTGAAGATTTTCCAGACTGAATGGCTTGCCTCAGTGTTAACCATGTATAAACTGCGTTTATGGCATTAAATAGATTAAGAGGTGTGAGTGAACCATCCTGGCTACCCTCTCCATTGAAATCAGAGTAATTGAAGTTAAGCTCTTTGAGAAATAAAATTTCCAACTCTTTTTTTTTGTAAGATTTATTGATTTATTTTTGCAAGAGAGAGTGAGAGAGAGAGGGTGCATGCGTGAGCAAGAGTGAGTGCAGTAGGGAGGCACAGAGGGAGAGGGAGAGATCAGATCTCTAGCAGACTTTCCGCTGAGTGAGGAGCCTGACAGAGGGCTTAATCGCATAACCCTGAGATCATGACATGAGCTGAAATCCAGAGTCTAATGCTTAACCTACTGAGCCACCCAGGTGCCCCTTCCAGCTCTTCTTAAGGAGATAATTGTTGATAGAAATTTCACATACTTCTTTGATTACTTATTGATACCTTAAGTATGCAATAATAAATTTTTGAAGGCAGTCTGTTATAAATCTTATAAGTATTTGGAATTTGGAGCTTTGAGAGGAAGGGAGATTTGTCAGGTAAATGCAAAATAATTTAAACAGAATAATATTTGGATTAAGTCTCAATCAACTATTTTAGTGATTAATGGAATACTTTTGAATGAAAGTCTGTTTAAGTGATGGACAAGTAAACTCAACTGCAAGCTTAGGAACTATCATTCAGGGAAGGAAAATCAACAAGATTGGAAAATTGGCATCGGGGAAAGAAAATTGGATTGTGAATCAAAAGGCCCAAGAACTTGTTTTGAGATCCAACTTTGAATAGGTTTCTGAACTTCTCTTTGTTTCGGTTTCTTTCCACCTGCAAAATGAGGAATAAACCAAAACAACCTCATAGGTATGATCCAACTCCAAAATTTAGTAATCTGAGAAATCCCTGGACTCTAACATTTTATGATCATGTCAGAGACAACATTTTCACAGTGCTCAAGACATCTGCATTCTATTAGAATTCATATCAGTTTCCTTTGCCACTTATATTATCGGTTTATGTGGAACTTTTCTCCCAATGGCTGTCCCTCTTGGAAATTAAATAAAAGTCTAACAGGAGTACCAAAGCATAAACACACTAATAAACGTTTTAATGTAGTCACCTTGTTAATTTTCAGAGAGCACCATAAAGAAGTCATAAAATACACTCCTCAGGTAAGAATGCTGTCAGCCGCTGGCTAGGACATTACTCCCTGGTATGTTAGAAACTTCTTACCAGCCACTAAAAAAAGAATGCAGTATATTTGTAATGGTACTTAATAGAAAAGGTATGCAAAGTGTCTTGAAAAATTAAAAAGAATCAGGGGCACCTGGGTGGCTCAGTCGTTAAGTGTCTGCCTTCAGCTCAGGTCATGATCCCAGGATCCTGGGATCAGGCCCGCATCAGGCTCCCTGCTCGTCAGGAAGCCTGCTTCTCCAACTACCATTCCCTCTGCTTGTGTCCCTCTCTAGCTGTGTTTCTCTCTGTCAAATGAATAAAAATCTTTAACAAAAAAATTTAAAAGAATCATAGGAATAAAGGCAATTTATTTGTTAGTTAGCCAACTAACTAACTAACTGGCTTCAAAAATAATTTAAGTTGTATTAACCATAGTCTTTTCGTTGGTCTCACAAAATCACCATGGATGCTCACCATGGAAAGTAATAGTAATAGTAATAATAGTACTAATACCTTCGCGTGTTGAGTATTTCCTAGTCAAAATGCCTCATACGTCTTAAGGCATTTAATCTTCATAACTCTATGATATTGACAGTATTAACCATATTTATTTACATGTGAGTAGTCTAGAACAAGAGTGTTACTTACTCAGAACCACAGAACTAAAGGTTAAGGGGTGAAGCCGTGATCTGAACTTGGCAGTTGGATTTCACAGATGGCATACTAACCATTATATGGAAGAGCATGGAGGATAATTGTAGACATTACAACTAAAGGACAAGCCAGCATACCCAACAAAATGAGCAGAGGTACAAGAGAGAACTCTAATATAAATAGAAAAGGTAGATCATAATATTCCATTGGGGCTTGAGAAGAGAGCAATAATTTTCTTCTTTCCTTTCTCCTTGATTTTCCTAAATGCAGATATCGCAGTATAGGCAGGTGGGGGCTTTGAGAGGCAGAGGAAAGATTTAAGGGCGATTTGGTGTTGACTGTATTGTGGGGGAGACATGGCACACACTGTTTGTGGCTCTACAGCAGCCATCTGCTCCTTGCTTGCTGGCAGTCTGCCTCCTGTGAGAGAATCTGAAAAGGCTAAAAAGGCTGAAAGGGAACATTTTTAAACTACAGGTTCAATTCTCTAATAGATGTAGGGCTCTGGTGGGTTATCTATTTTTAATTCAGTAAGCTTTTATAGTTTTTATCTTTCAAGGAATTTGTCCATTTCATCTCTATTTTGTAGTTTATTGGCATGCGGTTGTTCATAATATTCCCACATTATCCTTTTAATATCTGTAGGATGTATCATCTTCTTCCCTCTTTCATTCCTGATTTCAATAACTTGAAATTTTTATTGAAAAATTAAAACAATTTAATTTTTTAAATTAAAAAATTTAAATTTAACCTTAAATTTAAATTAAATCTCCCTTTAAAGATTTAAATTAAATCTCCCTTTCAGCAGTCTGGCTAGAGGTTGGCTAAATTTAGTGACTTTTTCAAAGGATGAATTTTGGGTTTTATCAGTTTTCTCAACTATCTTTCTGTTTGTATTTCACATGTTCCTGTCCATTATTTTACTTTCTTCTTTCCACTTATTTTGAGTTTGTCATTCTTTTTCTAATTTGGTAAGGTGAAAATTTTGATATTGTATATGAGACCATTCTTGTTTTCTAATAGAATTAATTAGTGTTTTACATGTCTCTAAGAACTACTTTAGCTGCATCCCAACCAATTTTGATAATGTGATTCCTAAAATATCATTCAGTTAAAAATATTTTCTAATATTCTTTGTTTTTATTTTATAATGTAAAGTTTTAATCTACCTGGAAAACATGTTATCTGTACATTCATAACCATTTACTAATGTAAACTCAACATCAACAAAGCAAAGTACAGATCTGTGTGTGTGTGTGTGTGTGTGTATGCCACTACATCCAGAAACTGCATAATACATACCCTTATGCAAACAAGGAATATATCCAATAATTGACCATAATATATAAAAAAAAGAGATAGAACAGATGAAATTTGTGTCTGATATCATTTCAAGACACTTCCCCCTTCCCACAGAACTCAACACCCCAAGCCCCAACTCTAGATACATATTATATGCTCAAGTTCTCATTTTTTAAAACATTACAATGTACAGGTGTATTCTTCATGATTTCTTTGATGCATGGATTCAAATAGGTGATTTAATTTTTATATATTTGGTGCTTTTTTGGTTGTAGTTCTTACTTAATTTCTTGTGGTTGGAGAATATATCCTGTAAAGTTTTAGTCTTTTAGTTTTAGTCTTTTGAAATTTATTGAAACTTAGCTTTGCTCAGTGGCAATATTGTAGCCAATGAGGTTTATCCAAGGCGCGATTATTGCTAATTGAAATTTATTGAAACTTACTTTATAGTCTTGCTGTGGATTATCTTGGTACCCATTCCTTGTGCATTTAAGAAGAATGTATATTCTGCAGTTGTTAAGTGTAGTGTTTTTTAAATGTTAATTAGATTAATGTGCCTGATAATGTCATTCAGAGATTCTCTACCTTACTGATTTTATTTCTGTAGTTGTTGTATCTATTACTAAAATTGATGTGTTAAAGATTCCAGTTGTTATTGTGTATTTGTGTATTTCTGTTTTTGTTTTATATATTTTCAAATTCCATTTAAGGTACATAGATATGTATAATTGTTATAGCTTCCTGATGTATTGCCTCCTTTATTATTATGAAAAGACTCTCCCATCTGTAATAATGGCGTTTTCAAGTTGATTTTTTTATATTAATATTGTCATTCTCACTTTCTTAATCTTACTGTTTGACATAGCATGTCTTTTCCAGTATTGTATGTTTCTTATTTGTGACTTTGTATTTTTGTCTCTTGAAATAACATGTGGGTGATTCTGACAAACTCTGACTTTTGTTGGGGTTTTTATTCCATTTGTATACAAAGCAATTTTTTATATTGCTTATTTAGGCCTATCATTTTGCTTTTTGTTTTTTTTTTTCTTTTATCTCCTTTGTTCTCTGTTTGCTTCTATTTTTTGCTTTCTTTTGTTTTCATTAGAAATTTCTATTTTAATTACATAATTGGATTTTTAGCTCAATTTCTTTGCTTTCTTTTATAGTAGTTGCTCTGAGGATTAGAATATGCCTCTTAAATTTATCCCGATCTGTTTAAAGTTAATACCCAAATACTTCAGGTCTTATAGGAACTTTGAAGCAGGGTACTATACTTAGTCCCCCCCTTTAATGCTACTGTGTTCATCTATCACATTATATATTCATTACTATAATGTTTTATTTTATTTTTTTAAGATTTTATTTATTTATTTGACAGAGAGAGTAGCAGAGGGAGAGAGAGAAGCAGGCTCCATGCTGAGCATTGAGCCCAATGTGGGTCTCCATCCCAGAATCCCTAGATCATGACCTAAGCCGAAGGCAGATGCTTAACTGACCTAGCCACCCAAGCACCCCATATAATTTTAAATATTTGGCTCTAAACATTATCTTTTGAAGAAGTTAAGGAAAGAAAAAATATATAGTGCTTATTTTTAATCACATATTTATAACTTCTAGAGCTCTCCAATCCTTCTTGTGGTTCCATGTTTTCCTTCAGACTAAAGAACTTACTTTATCATTTTCTGTAGTTTGTAATGAATGGCAAAAACTTGTCTCATTTTTTAATTCCCCCTAAAAATCTTTTCACTTTCTTTTTAGAAAGATAGTTTTGATAGTCTATTCTAGTTGACTTTTTTTTTTCTTTAGCACTTTGAATAAATATTTCTCATGTCTTCTGGATTTCACAGTTTCTGAGAAGTCAGGTTTTTGCTTCATATACTTCGAACTTGTTATTAGGTGCATAAAAGTTAGGATTATTATATCCTCTTGAAGAATTAATTCTATTGTTATGAAATGATCTTTTTGCCTGGTACTATTCTTTGCTCTGATATCTACTTTGTTTTATATTAAAAGAATCATTCCAATTTTCTTTTGATTACTATTAGCATATCTCTTTCCAGCTTTTTACTTTTAACTGATCTGTGTCCTTATATTTATAAAGTGGGATTCTCTATATATAGGGTCTTGTTTTATTTTATTTTTTTATTATTTTTTTAAATTTTTAACCCAATATGTGAATTTCTACCTTTTACTTTCTGCCTTTAGATTATTTACATTTAATGTGATTATTGTTCCTTCAAATACTTTTAGGCAGTTCCTACCCTAGCCTTTGGTGCTATGTTCTGCAAACTCTAGCAGTCTTGCTCTTCTTAGACTTTTAGCTTCACAGAAGCTCTGTCTAGATTATCCTTCCCTGTGCTGCAGCCTCATCTTTCTCTTCAGGCGGTAATATGGGCAACTATAGGGCTCACTTCTTTTATTTTCAAACTTTTGGGAATTATTATTCTATACTAAATGATGTCCATATTTTGTCTGGACTTTTTATTTCTTTAAAATTTTTTATTAGCATATAATGTATTATTTGTTTCAGGGGTACTGGTCTGTGATTCACCAGTCTTACACAATTCATAGCACTCCCCATAGCACATACCCTCCCCAATGTCCATCACCCCGCCAAACTGGAATTTGGGCAAGTGTGTAACTTTTTTCACCACCCCATCCCTCCTACCTCCCTCCCCTCCAGCAATCCTGAGTTTGTTTCCTGAGATTAAGAGTCTCTTATGGTTTGTCTCTCTTTCCAGTTTCATCTTGTTTCATTTGTCCCTCCCTTTCCTGTGATCATATGTCTTGTTTCTCAAATTTCTCATATCAGTGAGATCATATGATAATTGTCTTTCTCTAATTGACTTATTTCTGTTAGCATAATACCCTCTAGTTCCATCCACATCATTGCAAATGGCAAGATCTCAGTTGTTTCCTATGGAGGGTAGATCCAACTTTTGTCTCTATCTCAGTCAGAAATGGAAGTCCTAGTTAGTCTAAATTCAAGAGGTAAAAACATAAGCATAGGCAGTCCAGTTGTTGGGTCTGTTTTTTTTTTTTAATTTTTTAAAGTAATTTCACATTGTATTTTTAGATTTACTTAGTTTTTTGTGATATAATATAAATACTACCAAGTGCACAAAACTTAATGTACAGCTTGATAAATTTTACATATGTATAAACATAGGAAAACACCAGGATCAAGATAATCAGCTTCTATTACCCTAGAAGCCTCTCTCACACTCCTTCCTAGTTAGTACTCACCATCCCTGCCCTGCAGAATTAGCACTATTTTAACTTCACCATAAAACACTTTTACTGTGTTCAAACTTCATATGAATGAAGTTATATGTTATGTACCATTTTGTCCATGGCATCTTTCACACATAATGATTTTGATATCTATCTGTGTTGTGTGTTGTATGTATCAGTAATTCATTAACTTCTTATTGCTGTGTAGCATTCTAACATATGAATATGTAATGATTTATTTATCCATTTTCCTGTTGATGGGTATTTGGATTGTTTCCAGTTTGGGATTTTCTGAATAATTTTTTTATGAATATTTTTGTAGTCAGGCATTATTGTAGTAATGTTTTTCTGGTTGAATTAAGAAAAGGAACAAGAAAACTTTCATTGAAATTAGTAATTGGTAGTAAGTTGTGCCATTTAGAATCATTTACTCTGAAATATCTATTTATAGGGCATTTCTGCATTTCTCCATTATAGTTATCATTTACATTGTACACAAGATGACCCAAATTATTACATATTTTGAACTAATCTCCAAAGAAAGATTTTTTAAAATAATAGTTAACACATGCAATCCTGGTGATTCTAATATAATCTGAGTTAATTAGTATAATTAACATTTTATTAATACTATAACCTTTGCTGATCACTTATTAGGTACTGTTAATGTTAAAGATATTTTATTTTCACAACAGTCTTAAAAAATAGAAAATATTATTCTTATGTAACTTGTGAAATAACTGAGACAGGCATATATTAAGTCAGTTGTCCTAGATCACACAGCTAAGAAGTAGTGTTGCTGGAATTTGGATTGGTCTGGCTTCAGTGCCTAAGATTTCCTCATTAAAGAATTACTGGAGCACCTGTGTGGCTCAGTCAGTTAAGCATCTGCCTTCAGGTCAGGTCATGATCCCAGGGTCCTGGAATCAAGTCCACATCATTCTCTCTCTCCTTTTGCCTCTCTACCTGCTTGTGCTCTTACTCTCTCTCTCTCATATAAATAAATAAAATCTTGAAAAAAATAATTACCGGTAGCTGCTGGTAGAAGAGGGATAGCTAATTTATATGTATTCATTGAACTTTCTTGATTATTAGTATATTCTATTACTGTGATTTTTGATTATCGAGTTAGTACTTTTAAGTATAGAACATATCATTTTTCAAAATTCATGTTTCAGCAATGGGGTTATGTCAATGAAAAAAGTTACACACTTGCTCACAAAGCAGTTCTTTTTAGTGATCCGGAGATTGTGATATATTGATGTCAGTCTTTAATAGCTTTTATGCATCTTCAGTCATGCTATGCTGGTCTAAATCAGTCTTGATTATGACATCTTTAGGCATCATCAACACCCATGATGAATCCCTCTTAACCAAATGATATTTTATGAGGAAAATAAACCAATTTTATTCCTCAAAGACTTTTCAGCTTTATAAAATGACTAATTTTAGTTTCTATGAAGTTATTAAATGTATCTCTATGAAAGCCACTTAATATTGTGGTCTTGTTTTTTCAATTTAATCATTAGTTTATTGTAACAATATAATAATTATAAAGGACAGATAGGAAGGTGAGCATACACTAATTTCTTATGAGACTAGCAGCATGATGATTATATAAATGGCAAATGAAGCTCTTATGATGCAGGAAGTCCATCACCAGGATATAGTAGGATATAGTAGGATATAGTTCATCAAGGCATTTATTTCAACTGCACCTGTTAGTCAAAATGCTTCTATCAGCATTCAAGCATATGTTTTCCAAGGTTATGTTTAGCCCATTTAAGTGTTCTCTAAGGGAGGGCTTAAATTACAAATGCCTAAGCTGATCTTGAAGAACAGACCTACACAAATAAATTCAATATAATATAGTTTGAGTTTTACGCCTAAAAGATATGATTAATAGTTTGGTGGATTGGTAAGAGAATAATTTAAAATTATTAGTGATTTAGGCAATGATCAAGCACTAAAATTGAAGATAGATGAGTAAGAATCATAGGGCAAATTTAGTAAGTGAATGTAAATTTAGAATGATATAATATTTCTACATAAGGATCTTTTCTTCCAAAGAGAGACAAAGGAGGGAAATAAGAAGAGATAAAAAAAAAAAAAAGGTGGACACGACATGAAGACCTACATAGAAGGGTGGTGTGAACTAGTAGAGAGGGGTTTGGACGGAAGAATTATGATAGCTGGATTTGAGTACTCTCTTCTCTTCCTCCTACCACTGTGTGGTCCTAGTATATTGTGTAACTTGTCTGACATCTAGTTTCTATATCCACAGAGGAGAAGATTACAGTAAATAAGTCCTAAAGACCCTTTGGTTTGAATCCAGTGGCTGATTTTCCTAATTATTGGGAGCAGAAATCAGAACTGCTGTCATTGAGGATAAAGGAACATATCTAGTTCTTTAGTCTGTTGGGGAAAATATTAGACTTTTCCTATACATGAGGCAAGAAAAACCATGAGGATTATTTCAAATATATCTTTGAGTCAGATAGATTAGCCTCTTCCATCTACATGGTAGCAACTGGACAGTAGAGTCCTGGTACACTTGTAAATTACAGTTGCAAAATTTCTTGAAGCTGTTTTGTTGTTGACCTTGCAGAAACACCCCTAACCTTAATTAATAGTTTCTGAGTAAGCTATTGCTGGACATTATGTCAAAAGTCCATAGTTAATTAAAAATATTTATAAGAAGAATGTTTTAAAAATAATAGTTTTCACCACATTAGAAAAAGGATAAAAATCATATGATCATTTGCGATCAGATGCAAAAAAAAAAAAATTGACAAATGTTCAAGAGCCAAAAACTTTCACTAAAGCAGGTATAGAGGGAACATAGCTCAACATAATACAGGCCATTTATGATAAGCCCATAGCAAACATCATATTCAATGGTGAAAAACTAAAAACTTTTCATCTAGGATTAGGAACAAGGCAAAAATGTCCACTCTCACCACTTATATTCAACATCGTAGTGGAAGCCTTAGCCAGAACAGTTAAGCAAGAAAAACAAAACAAAGCAGCATTCACCTTAGAAAGGAAGAAGAAAAACTCACTATTTGCAAATGACATATATTATATAGAGAGAGCTTTAAAGACTCCATCAAAGAGCTGTTAGACCTGATAAATTCAGTAAAGTTTAAGAATACAAAATCAATACAAAAAGATCTGCTGCATTTCTGTACACTAATAAGAAACTATAAAAAGAGAAATTAAGAAAATTCCATCTATAGTTACATCAGAATGAATAAAATACATAGGGATAAATTTAATAAGAGATAAAAACTAGTATATTGAAAATATTATAAAACTTTGATGAAAGAAATTAAAGAAGATACAAATAAATGAAAAATATTCTGTGCTCATGGATTGGGAGAATCAATATTGTTAAAATGTCCATGCTACCCAAAGAAGTCTATAGAGTAAACACAATTCCTATCAAAATACCAATGACATTTTCCCAAAACCTAGAATAAATAATCCTAAAATCTGTATGGAAGCACAAAAGACTCTGAATAGCCAAAGCAATCTTGAGAAAAAACAAAGCTGGAGGCATCACACTCCCTGATTTCAAACTACACTACAAAGTTTATAGTAATCAGAACAGTATGGTGGTGGCATAAAAACAGACCCACAGATCAGTGGAACAGAAAAGAGAGCCCAGAAATAAACCCACGCATATGGCAAATTAATTTACAAAGGAGCCAAGGGAAAAGAATAGTTTCTTCAATAAATGGTCTTGGGAAAACTGGATAGGCACATGCAAAAGAATGAAACTAGACTCTCATCTTACATGTACACAAAAACTAACTCCAAATGGATTAAAGACTTGAACATAGGACCTGAAACCACAAAACTCTTAGAAGAAAGCATAGGCAGTATGTTCCTTGACATAGGTCTTGGTGATAATTTTTATTTATTTTTTTTAATTTTTTTTTTTTTTAAGATTTTTATTTATTTGACAGAGAGAAACACAGCGAGAGAGGAAACACAAGCAGAGGGAATGGTAGCGGGAGAAGCAGGCCTCCTGCTGAGCAGGGAGCCCGATGCGGGGCTCGATCCCAGGACCCTGGGATCATGACCTGAGCCGAAGGCAGACGCTTAACGACTGAGCCACCCAGGCGCCCCTTGGTGATAATTTTTAAAAATCTGATGCCAAAAGTAAAAATAATCAAGTGGGACTATATCAAACTAAAAATCTTATGCACAGCAAAGTAAGTCATCAACAAAATGAAAAGGCAGCCTACTGAATGGGAGGAAATATTTACAAGTCATATATGTGATAAGGGGCTAATATTCAAAATATGTTAAAAAAAAACCTCACACAACTAAATAGCCAAACAAATAGTGTAGTTAAAAAAATGGACAAAACATCTGAACAGACATTTTTCCAAAGAAGACATACAGATAGCCAACAGACACATGAAAAGATGATGATATCACTAATCATCAGGGAAATGCAAGTTAAAACCACAATGACATATCACCATACCCTGTCAGTTATCAAAAAGATAAGAAATAGTTAAGTGTTGGTGAGGATGTGGAGAAGAGAGAAACCTTGTGCAGTGTTGGTGGGGATGTGAATTGATGCAGCTACTATGGAAAACAGTATGGAGGTTCCTCAAAAATTTAAAAACAGAACCCCCATTTGATCCAGCAATTCCTCTTCTGAGTACCCCAAGAAAACAAAAACCCTAACTCAAAAAGATATGCACCCCCATGTTCATTATAAAATTATTTATAATAGCTAAGGTATGGAAACAACTTAAGTGTCCATCAGTGGATGAAATGGATAAAGAAATTGTGGTGTATATCCAATGGAATATCATTCAATCCATAAAAAAATGAAATATTGCCATTTGCAAGAACATGGGTGGACTTTGATGGCATTATGTTAAGTGCAGTAAGTCACAGAAAAAGATAAACACCATACGATCTCTTTTACATGTGGAATCTAATGAACAAACAACTATAAAACAAACAAGCTTACAGATACAGAAAATAGATTGGTGGTTTCTAGAAGTAGCAGATGATGGGTGGGAAAAATAGGTGATGGAGATTTAAAGGATAAAGAAGATTCTGGCAGGTGCTGTGGAGCCTCAAAATAATAAAAAAATTTTTTTTTAAAAAAGGATAAAGATGAAGAAGAAAAAAAACTTGAAGTATGATTAATCCAGAGACTATGAGGTCCTGGGAAAATTAATTTATGGAGCTAAAGCTCATGGTAAGTTGAGGTCTACTAAAGTTACTGATGCAGTGTAATGACAGTTTTTTCAGAACTGATCTGAATAAGATGATCCTTCCATCAGGAAATACATATAGCATATTTTATTCTGGCCTAACAAATGTTATCAACAGATTTGTGTACTCTTTGAGCAGTTTCCCCAAGATCATTTTTATCAGAGCATTTTTTGCATGATTAGTGATCTCACTTGACAATTGTTTTCCATTATATTGCATTGTGTTGTCAGTTACTTGGAGAGGCTCCAATTTTTCTTCTTGTATTTAATAGCATTTGTGGCTATGAGACCTGACTCAACCAAAACTTCCTGAGCATTTTGTTGTTGTCATGTATGCACCATATCTATCAGTAATTAGGAAAAGAAAGTTAAAACAGCAACAACAACAGTTTTCCTTTGTTAGTAAATCCGAGGTATGGTAAAACTAATATAAGCTTTGTATGAAGAGAGAGTTTTCTTTCTTCTTTAATCGAAGTGGCAAGATGTAACTTTATTTACTAAAAGAGTATTTATTGAGAATCAACCATATGGGCCAAGCATTGTTCTAGGAACAGAGACTATAGCAGTGAACCATTTCAGATAAGGGTTCAGCTGTTTTAAAGTATACATGATAGTGTAGATTCTATCATTTGTTAAAATAAAAAAAAATAATAGGAGTCTCAAATAGTAAAAACTGCAAAGGATAGCTAGTCACTAAATAGGAGGAGCATTGGCACTTGCAGATAAGAACAATCAGGGAAGGATTCTTTGAGGAGGTGACTGTACACCTAAGTGGAAAGAAGTGAGCTAAGGCAAGGCCAGAGGTAAAGACTTTCAAGCAGAGGAGATACAGCAGGCATAAAGACCTGGGGAGAGCTTGAGGTGTGAGAGCAGGTCAGGATAGCTACAGTATGTGAGCAAATTTAGAGCATAGATCTCTGAAACTATAAAATAGAGATTATAACACTTGCCTCACAGAGGTTAAAATAATGGGAGCATACCTGCAGGGTGCCAATTCTATGCTGGGGACTGCAAATATATTCTCTTGGCCAGTGCATGAAAAAGGACCTGATATATCCAGTATATGATTTTTATAATTATGTTATTTTACTCTTGAGTGAGTGAACAGTTTACAGTTACACTTTGCAAAACATTTTCATGTGTCTTACACAGTATATTTCTTAAATTTTTTGAAGTGATGTTTAATGTTTCTGGCCAGAATTTTATGTATCTGGTCATTTGCCAGTGAATGTACCATTATCTCTTTATGGCTGATCCTGAATTATAAGGTAATTATTGTTGAGACTGGTTATAAAAACCAAGTCAGTTGCTCAGAATCTGAAAGTACCCTTGTCAATGGAAGTTGCTACTTAGGAATATTCTTCCTTGAAAATTTAAAATAATGTGTAAGTATTTGAAGGGTTGCAATGTATCTTAAATCTATAGTGAAACAGAGTTATATTCTGGGCTGTTTATCCTAAGTCTATAGTGAAATAGAGTTATATCCTGAGAGTACATATCATTGTAGAGCATGTTATTTTAACACATTTGGAGTTGCATTATATCAACCTAGAATTTGTAATAGCTTAGAGGCAGAAAGTACTTTAGAGATTACCTAGTCTATTAATTTTACATTTCACAAACTGTACTCCAAAGAAGATTTCACTAGATATTAACAAGCATTACACACACACACACACAAGTTAAAAAGAAGGGTTTTAAAAGTTTTGTGGCTTTCTTTTCCTATAGGACTTCTCAGAGCTTTCATATGTTAATATACATTGTGTGTTCTCAAATCAAGAATATGATTTATAGAG
>JAQQSY010001640.1:0-14223 GCA_028646535.1 Procyon lotor
AACTGGAGGGTATTATGCTAAGTGAAATAAGTCAGTCAGAGAAAGACAATTATCACATGATCTCTCTGATATGAAGAATTTGAGAGGCAAGGAGGGAGTTTGGGGGGGTGGGGGAGAGAAATGAAACAGGAAGGGATGGGGAGGGAGACAAACCATAAGAGACTCCTAGACTCACAAAACAAACTGAGGGTGGCTGGGAGGCGGGGGGCGGGTAGGGATGGGGTGGCTGGGTTGTGGACATTGGGGAGGATATGTGCTGTTAAGTGCTGTGAAATGTGTAAGCCTGATGATTCACAGACATGTACCCTGGGGCAAATAATACATTATATGTTAATAAAAATTAATTAAAAAAAAGAATTAACATAAAAAAAAGAAAGCATTGGCAGATGAGGGATAGTCATGTCAAAAGGAGAGCAAGGATAGTCAGAGTGGAATAAAGAAATTCAGGAGAGGATGGTAGAATTGCTGTTAGGGGAGAGTTCACTAAAGAGGAAGTAGTTATCCACATGTGTTTCAGTGAACACAGAAAGATGACTCCTGAAACAAGGACAGTTCCGGTAGGAAGGAGGGGTTAGAAGACATTGCAAAGCAGCTCTGACTGGAAATGAATGGATACTGGTGTTTTAACAAGTTTTTTTTTTTTTTTTTAAAGATTTTATTTATTTTATTTGACACAGAGAGAGAGATCACAAGTAGGCAGAGAGGCAGGCAGAGAGAGAGGGGGAAGCAGGCTCCCTGCTGAGCAGAGAGCCCGATGCAGGGCTCGATCCCAGGACCCTGAGATCATGACCTGAGCCGAAGGCAGAGGCTTTAACCCACTGAGCCACCCAGGCGCCCCTGTTTTGACAAGTTTAGCTGGAGATATGGTGGGGAGAGGAGAGCGGCCGGGACTGTAGCTGAGGGAAATACGGGGACAAGCAGGATATGGAATCAAGGTAGATGTTTTTGTTTTTTGTTTCAAATAATGGGAGAAACTTCAAGATATTTATAGGCAAAAGAGGAGACAGTAGGGAGAGAGGAGTTTAACTTGAGATATACGTGAGGGAGAGTTCAACTGATTAAACGAAGTCCCTGAGGAGGCAGATGAGTCTTACAGGCAGCCTCGTCTCCTTCTCAGAGACTGAGGAAAAGTGGTGGCTGCTTTGGGGTAGACGGCTGGAAGGTGAGATCATGCCTGAGGATTCCATTTTCCCAGTAAGGAGGGAGGCCATGTCCCCTGCTGTGAGTGAGAGGTGCAGGCCAAGCCTCCAAGGAGGCCAGAGAAGTTCTGGAATGAGCAGTTCCCTTCAGGAGTAGGAGAAGGAGCTGATTATACGGCGATAAAACGCTTATCAGAGCCTGAAGGCAGAGAAATTCAGAGACCATGAATGCACAGTGATGCCCTTCCGCAAGGTTATAGGAGGGTTTTTCAGGCAATGCTCAGCTGCTTATAATTAAGGTTCTATCTTAAAACCGCTTTCAGGTTTTTCATGCATTGTCATTCGGGTATGCATGGCCCTCTTTGGGTTCATTCTGAATGCACCGGAATGAGAACTGGGAGGGCTTCACACTGAGTTGGTGACATTTGGGCTGGACACTGTGGAGTGATCCTTAACCCTCTCCCCCATTGTTTGGTTTTCCAGTTCATGTCATATACTCTTGGAGTGAGAGCGCATGTCGTGGTTTTGTACAGAAAGCAAATTCAAATTCCGGGGGTGGGGGGTGTGTGGTAAAGAATTTACTATCATTTCCTGGGCACCGTGGGTTATCCAAGAACCGAAATCCTTGCTGTTGCTGTTTCTGCTTGCTTCCGGACAGAAAATGTATTCGAGCATTAGCTCAGGCACAGATGCCTAAAACACGTGGATTTACAGTGTTTAACACGGGCCCAACGGATCTATGGGCTGCGTCATCCTCATTATCCGTGTTAACTCCCAAAGACAGAGAAGTAGTTTTGTATCAAATGAAGGCTTCTCTGACGCTTTGCTCCCAGCTCCGACTGAATGCCAAATTTCTTTGAGTATGAAAATGCTAGCAGAAATCTTTTCTTGGAAAGACGTATCGCTTTTATTCTCTTTTTGCTCCTCCGACTTCTAGCTGGACATGTGAAAAAACGTCAAAACGGCAGCAGCCGAGTTGTGTCGGAGGCTGTAATGGCTCTTTTAACAGCAGGGAATAGAAAGATCTCAGAAGTGAAGCCTATTGTCAGGAGACTTCCGCCCGCCCTGGCTGACTTCCAAGTGAGAGTTAGTCTGGATGAGACTTGGGTTGGGTAACGTTTAATTTCTGAAGTGGAGATTTAAATCAAATCGTTAACCTCCTCAAGTTTAACCACGCACGGGTGATGATGGCACTTTAAAAAAATTACCTAAAAATGCCCAGTTCTGGGTAATAATTACAATGACACAACACGCATTTGTCTCCAATGTCCTGCCTTTGAGCCTTGGCCTTAAAACACTACGTAAATTTTTCACGCGTGGCTGTTCGGAAATAGGGCTCTTTTTTGGTGTGATTGCGTAATGAAGTAAATGCCCACAGAACTTTTGGAAGTTCAGATAGTTTGATTTGACAACATTTACCAAATGATTTGCCTCTAGACTTAATTAGCAGAAGACTTCTCTACATGAGCCTTGCAAGTGGAGTGACCAAACCATATTGATCATCAGACGATAAGGAATTCTCTACAGCACAAAGGCCAAACCAAAACAGACAAGTGGCCTGTCATACACACATTTATGAGCCAATGGAGTGCCAGTCCTCATCTGAAAGCAAACAGTTCAAATTTGGCCCCTACCACCGTGGGTGTGAAAATCGCAAGGTAAAATAAAACAGATGAGACCATTTAAGTTTGAAATGGAAGAACAGATCACTGGCAACAGCTATTTACTTTCACTGCCACTAAAATAGGGTGTTTTGTGGGGAAAACTATCAATACAGGGTGATGGATACCCTGCTTAAAGTGCCAATATGATGCCATTCTGAACTGTAAAACGATTTCATTACAAGTGTATGGGGAACCTTTAAACATGACATTACGATGCGACTATAATGTAAGATAACAATGGAAAAACAATTTCAGAGTAAGTGTAAGGAGACTATAACCATGCAGTTTAGAAGGCCACTGGAATGTGAGATTATAATAGCTCAACATTAAAATGGTGAAAAGGATATGGTCAATTGCTTTTTTTTTTTAAACTGGGAATAACCTAGACAACATTTATACTCATGAATAGTATGGCCATGGGATGTATTTCAGGGAGGAGGAAAACTCAGCCCCAGTACAACCAGTTCTCATCCCCATTCAAGAGTGTATCCCCATCTTTTTTCCCTTATCCAGGGGTAAGCTGGAGACAGTTTTTGTCTGACCCTATCATTCTCCTTCAACCACACCACTCTGAGGCTCTGTTGCAAGTTCATAAACGTTTTCTTTCTTACTCACTTGTAGTCCCATGACTTGGCTGCATTAGCCACCTATGGGGTATGATTTACGTTCGACTAGGATGGGTTTTTTTTACTGTCCACCTTCCTCTCTGGCCTCTGGTAATCATTTGACCTGAGCTGAAATCTCAGCATTGGAAATGTAATTCCCTTGGGTCTAAAAGGAATTTTCATTATCAAGAGCATCGAATGAATGTAGGTTGAAGAAACACAGATGAATTTATAAAATTTAAGTCCCTGTTTGAAGGTACTTACCTTTGAAGTTACCTCCAAATAGGTACAAAAAATTGTAAACATGAGCAATCTAAAAAGCACAGACATTTTCAACAGTTGGACCTGAGTTCATATCCCAGCTCTTGCACTGAGCTGTGTGTGGATCTGAAGATTTTCTAAGCCCAGATTTCCTCATTTGTAAAATGGAGCTAACAATGGCACTCTATTCCTAGAGTAATTAGGGAGTGAAATAGATATTGTATATGAAACATCTTGCATAGTACCTGGCCTGTATGAGGGATTTTTTTTTAAGATTTTTTAAAGATTTTATCTATTTATTTTAAAGAGAGAGTGTGTGTTTATTGTGAGTGCATGCAAGCAAACAGGGGAGGTGGAGGGGCAGAAGGAGAGGGAGAGAGAGAGAATCTCAAGCAGACTTGTGCTGAGTACAGATCCTGACCCGGGGCTCTCACAACCCTGAGAGGATGGCCGGAGCCGAAATCAGGAGTCTGACACTTAACCAACTGAGCCAGCCAGGTGCCCCCATATGGGGGATTCTGTAAATATTCTCTCCATGCAGATATAGAGCAAGATAAAATAATGGGTTGAGATCCTGAAGAGTGAAGCCAAGGAGAGAGAATGGGGCTTGGTGCCAGTGTGAGGGAGAGAATTTCTCCCTAATTTCATTCCTTTTTTTTTTTTTTTTTTAAGATTTTTACTTATTTATTTGCCACAGAGAGAGATCACAAGTAGGCAGAGAGGCAGGCAGAGAGAGAGGGGGAAGCAGGCCCCTTCTGAGCAGGGAGCCCGATGCGGGGTTCCATCCCAGGACCCTGAGATCATGACCTGGGCCGAAGGCAGAGGTTTTAACCCACTGAGCCACCCAGGTGGCCCCCTAATTTCATTTCTGATTGATCTTTGAGCCCCTCTAGTTCAACTCTAATGGGACAGTCTCTTAGTCTTGATTATCTAAAGCGTGCTTGCGTTTTCATATCTTTTCCTGCTATACTGCACCTTTAGGTTGTAGCGTTTGTCCCTAATCACCCCTCATCTTACTGCTCTCTGTAGGATGGTGGAAAATTCTGTCCTTGAGAGATGACTGTGGCCACTGAGCTGTCTGTCACTGGGCCTCTTTCCTCTAAGCTTCTACCTTGCCTGGCACTATCTTAAACAAAGTTACTTCATCTTGGTCACAACCTGGGGCTGTCATTTCCTAGCTACTGAAGTTACACAAAAGTATACAAATAAGAATTGTGTTATGCCTTTGAACCAGTTTTAAATCTGCTCATTAATATCCTACCTAAAGGATCAAACATGATTTGGTGAGCATAGAAATAACACCTTTTCTCCTCAGAGGTTTCTTCTGTTAAGAATCTCGATTTTAACGGTGTTATTATTTTTGTCTAAAACCCTCATAATGTTAACAAAACATTCTCGTGAAGGAGTTACCTGGCTCTAAAAATATGTCTTGGATTACTCAGCTTTAACAGTGTCATTTAGTGTATCATTGGCTTATTTCCTTAAAAGTCCTCCTATAGGGAAGAGTCAACAAAGGAACAACTCACTGATCTTGAACTCCTTGAGAACAGGGCCCATGATGAACATACGGTTATGGTCCTAGGCCCTAGCAGTGCTAAGACATTGAAGGTGATTAATAAATGATTCTTGGAGTAAATTTTATGTAGACTGTAAACCAAGCA
Organism: Procyon lotor; assembly: GCA_028646535.1. NCBI lineage: Eukaryota > Metazoa > Chordata > Mammalia > Carnivora > Procyonidae > Procyon > Procyon lotor. Next base: position 5,331 of record JAQQSY010001640.1, read on the forward strand.
AAATTATTCAAAGCAATATAATCTGGGGTGATCTGGAAAGGAGAGAGACTGCTTTGTACTCTACCTACACTGAGCACCAACTATGTGAAAGACATGACGGTAGGCATTAGGATGGAACATGGAAATGGGGACGAAACATATTTCTTATTTGTCTAATGTATGCAAGACCTTCGCATGCCTTATTTCTTAGTTCATTTCATTTTTAACACAACCCTTAGATGTAAGCATTGCCATCCATATTTTATGAAGAACATGGGCTGCGTGAGGCTGAGAGTCTTGTTTGAATTCACAGACATGGAAGTGCTAGGATTTGAACACAACTATTTTTCTACACACCCTTTGCTCTCTCTGCTCTGTCCTACTGCTTCTCCTGTGTGAATTTAAACACAATCCATCAGAGGAGAAGAGAAAAGGACATAAAAGGCTGATGACAAGGTAGTCTGTGATAAGTGTCATCTGAGCAGAATGAAACATACCAGAGGATTTGAATGAGGAGAAGATCACTTGTGCCTGAGGTTCTGTCCTCATGATGCATTTTTTCTCTTTTCTTCTTTCATCTGGTTTATTGGGGATGCTGTTTTCCCCAAATGGCAAGCAATGGTCAACACTGGCTTTACAACCTGCTTGAGCCAGTAATTGTTGCATACTAAAAAACCCTAGTTCCTCGGTCATTCTCCTAGATCCCTTCCTATCTTCGTCCCACCTGGATGATCTTTCTTCTTTCCCACTGAGTGTTAAAGTTATCCTCTTTCACATCACTTTCTGGGAGCCCTTCCCCTGTGACAATTGGTACTACCTCTTCTTTGCCAGCACACTGGTTATATATCTGGTTGGTACTTATTCCCTACTGTCTAGCCCAAGCTGTGTTTTCCTTTAGGATTTGGATGTCTCTGGGCATGTCTGCCATACTAGCAAGGCGGACCTATTAGTAGTCCACCTAACTGAGGTTGGAGAATTCTGTTCAGAGGTCAGGGATAAGGCTGGGAAAACAGAGAATCAGAAACACATGCTTAATGGTAGAAGGATGGGTTTCCTTTATGATTCTAGCCTTCCTCATGCCCCCATCCAGTTGTGTCTGACTCAGAAGGTGGTGGGACATGCAAGAGGCTAAAAGTAAAGCATCTGAAACTGCTTTCATACAAACTGGCTGTGAGATATCCAGGGCAAGAAAGTAGCATTGCTAGAGACTGACATACAGAGTAACACTATATGCACCTGGTATTAGTCTCAGAGTGTCACACAGCAGGAGATCACTGAGGAGATCACAGTCTGGCTGTGATCAGTTCATCACAGGCTTCGGCAGAGAATCTTTGCTCGTCAAAGTCTGTAGGTTTCCAGAAGGCAGGGTTAAGCTCTGTGGCAAGGGCACCACAATTCCAATGTGCATGGAATGTATTATCGATGAGCAAACTAATATGTCTCCCAAATGGATGCTGTACTTCCTTTCAAATTATGTAGAAACTATTAATGATAAGTAAATACAAATTTATTGAAAGAATTACTGAATACGTAGTAACAGGCGTCAATATGTTTTTTTTCAATTTTTAAATTTATTTTATTTTATTTTTTGTTTTTAAATTTTTTTGGGAGCGAGAGTGCAAGCAGGGAGTGGGTGGAGAGGGGCAGAGGAAGAAAATCTTTTTTTTTTTTAAGATTTTATTTATTTATTTGTCAGAGAGAGAGAGAGAGAGATCACAGGTAGGCAGAGAGGCAGGCAGAGGCAGAGGGGAGAAGCAGGCTCCCCGCCGAGCAAGGAGCATGATTCGGGACTTGATCCCGGGGCCCTGGGACCTGAGGACCTGAACTGAAGGCAGCCGCTTAACCAACTGAACCACCAGGTGTTCTGAGGGAGGAAATCTTAAGCAGACTTGTGCTGTGTGTGGAGACTGAAGCAGGGCTCCATCTCACGACCCTGAGATCACAACCTGAGCCGAAATCAAGAGTTAGAGGCTTAACCGACTGAGACACCCAGGTCCCCCTATTTTTTTCAATTAGGATATAAAATACATACCTATTTTTGAATAAATATGCGTGAACGCGAAGCTTTTCCCGTGTTAGAAAGATGTTCTGACACTCACCGATGCTGTGAGTGGTGAAGGGTGGAGTTAGTGACACCTGGTGGTGGCAGTTCCTGCTCGATGAATTATCTCCAGGAAGACTGGTACTGGCTCTTCTTTACCGTTAAACTTGTCAGTGTTGGTGCCTGGCATTTAGTGAGTCACCCCTGACCGAATGGATAAGTGAATGAATGCATAAAGTTTGAGGTGACAAATGTCTACCTTTTCAACCACTGGATTCTGATATGTCATACAGAACTCCAGGCATTGTTCATTTTAAAAAAACTTTTTTAAAGGCTTTATTTATTTATTCGAGAGAGAGGAGCAGAAGGAGAGGGACATGCAGACTCAGTGCTGAGCATGTAGCCTGACACGGGGCTTGATCCCATGACTCTGAGATCATGACCTGAGTGGAAATCAGGAATCAGACCCTTAATTGACTGAGTCACCCAAGCACCCCTGCCCGCACCATTTAAACAGTACTTTTATTAAACTCTCCTCAATTACTCCACTGAGTATAGGATCGATTTCCTGCTTGAACCCTGATTATTATCCTCCTCCTCTGTTGCCTTATTTTTTTCCCTCATAGCACAAATGACAAGCTATCTTCAACTTTTTTTTTTTTTAACTTGTTTATAATCTGGCTTTCTTGACCAGAATGTGTTTCCATGGCTTGGCACAGTGCCTGACACATGGTAGTTACTTGATAGTTGAATGAATAGATCCAGGCATCAAACTGGTAGCTCAAAATTCTTTGTACACATTACAATGAGAATAACCCTCTAGAACTTTTAGGCATGGGAATCAACATACAGGGGAGTTATAATTTGTTTCAAATACAATATAAATTGCGTAGGCTTTTGTGGCTGGTAGCTATCTAATATATGATTTCTATCGTAAAATGTACTTTTGATTAGTTCATTATTTTCTATTAGATTGTCATTTCATGAAGGTAAGGAACAGGTGGACCTTGCCCATGGTTTACGTCTAAGGCTTTGGACACTGCCTAGTACAGCCCAAGTTTTACTTTGTGTGAAATACCAAGCTGAATACCAGTGACCTGAGGATACATGAACAAAATCACAGGTAATGTAATGGGAAAGTGTTTCAGGATCACGGAGAAAGAAAAAAGGCCAGTGAACTCTTTAGATAATCTGGTGGAAGAGGAAGGGAGCCTCCTAGGATTTTCCTTTTCTGAAACTACTTACTCAGCAGCATTATTTCAAAACTACGGATTTTAAAGTGAACTTTTGCAACCTGATCCAGTTAGAAGCCGGGGAGTTCATGTAAATAAAAAGCTTTTCTGTTTCGTGCTGCTGGTTTTACATTTTCCTTCTTTTATCCTTTTATTTTCTTCAGAAAAAAAAAGTGAAGGAAGTAAAGATCATTCTTGAATCTGTATTTTCTGAGTGTTGGCCATTTTCGAAAGATAATAAAATCTTGTTTTTCAAAGAGTATCATGAAATTTATCTGACATTGACTGCAGGGGAAAAAAAAATTACCAGGAAAAAAAAAAAAGGCAAAGAAAGAAAAACTTGTTATATTCCCCACCAGAGGGAGACAATTTTTTTCCTTTTGCCTTTCAAAACCTAAATTCTGATTAACACAGATTTGAAGAGTACAATACAAGGTTTACTAGGGCTGATTAATACCCAAGGGAAAAAAACAAACTTACAATCTAATTTGTTTACTTTTGTCTTTTAATATCAAATTATTTTCGAGATCTAAGTTCTATTCTGCCAGCGCAGTAAATGCTACTTAACATGCATGGAACTTTAAGAGCTACTTGCTATTTCAGTGTCGACTTTCTCTCTAATTATATTAGTGTGGATTCAGATAGGACACTGATAATATAACAACATGGAATAATTTAGCATAATTATTTCCTGTAGTAAGTCGTTTACAAATCAACCCTAAACTAATAGAGACGGGCGTGGCGGTGGTGGCTGAGGAGGACAGACTGGTAACAATGTCTCTTTCTGTTGGCAAGACCGCGGGTGACGGAAATAAGCTGAAACTGAGTCAGTCAGTTTTTCACTCTCCTGCAATTCTCGAAAACTTTTTCAGAAGAAATCCACTTACAGTAGTTGCTAATTTAGGAAAAACAATACGTGAGCAGTAGCTCCTATCTAAAGCCTATCTGTGCTTGGGATAATTAAACATTTTATCAAAAATGTAGAAAATGGTGCAAGACCTCCTGTACTTTTCAAAAGTCCAATTTCATGCCCAATTTAATAGAGAGAATGTGAGATCTACACGTCCAGTGTAATTACTTGGACATTTCATTCTTCTCTATGGTTCTCTTCGGAAACCCGTGTAAAGCTGACCTTGTGTAAATGTTTTTTAAATGACTCTGAAACATTTTACAAATCCAATTAGTGCACAATCAGGTCTTCTCCACTCACCTCATCTGACGTGGGGTGCTGCTGAAGTTGACTTACAGCTTATCGTGACTCTTATTTACTTACTTTCTTTGGCATTTTTAGAAGACGCGCAGCAAGGCTTTGGAACAGCTCTCAGAAGCTCACATTTAAATGTGGGTTGATGTGGAGGCATCAGATGAAATGTTTGTCTGGTTCGGAGCCCGAGTTTCTCATCATAATTCAGTGAAGGTAAGTGGATGCTTTGGAAGAGCACAGAGTGTCACTTACGTTTCACTCGCCTCAGGTATCATTTAATCAGCGAGCACGGTTAATAATTCTGCTTTTCTATTTGTCAAGATCTCAATATTTTTTCAATATGAGGTCTGCTCCAGTGTACTTTACATGACACTTTATAATTAGTGGTACTTGAGAATTTGGCAGTTTTAAAAATTCATACAACATTCTTAGTTACAATTTATAAATGATTTTAAAGTATAATTAACATTCATCTTTACAAGTTATATGCAAACAAATATGCAAATTCAGAAATAAATATGCAAACATATAAAATGTTTTTGAATTAAGTAGTCCTTAACATTTTTAATGAAATCAATATTTTATTCATATTTTGCACACAATTTTGAGCACTTACTGATTTGAGGGGGTCCACGGCATATAGGCTTTTGCATATTTCAGCCTCTAACTACCAGCAACAGGAGAAAATGAGAATGAGTTTATTTTTATTTTTTTTTGGTAAAAACTGAAAAGATGATTTTGCAGACAAATTTAGTAAGTGCTGTTGAGTGGGTTACTGATGTAATTAAAATGGTCTTTTTGCTCCTTGAACTCCTTTTCTTTTTTTTTTAAAGTAGGCCCCACACCCAGTATGGAGCCCATGTAAAAGGGCTTCAGCCCACAACTCTGAGATCAAGACCTGAGTGGGAAGTCAAGAGTTGGTTGCTTAACCGACTGAGCCACCCAGGCACCATGCTCCTTGAACTCTTAACCTTACAAGGAACCTCTTCTTCCTTAGGTGATATAGAACCTGTTTGGGTCTCAGAAAGATAAATTTGAAGGCATTAACAAAGTGCCCATTTAACTTCTTGAGTTGGTGGTTAATGAAGGCTAATAAACTGAATATTTAACCATAGATTCTTGACGTATTAAAATTTGAAGGAGAGAATGCAGGGGTCAGTATGAGATGAACACAGGATTATTGGAAAACGCACCTTCAGTGGAAAAGTCACTAAGCAAGAGTAGAGATTCAATAAGTTTACTTATGATTTTAAAGAAAATCTATTCAAAAGGTTAACTGACTCAAAATCTTCATTTTCTCGTTCGAACACTCATCTTTCAAGGCTTGGCTTTAGTTGTTGCTCTCCAAGGCAGGTTTCTCACTACCAGAGTCTTTCTTCTTTGAATTCCTTCTGCATTAATAGGTTCATTGGGTGAAGGTCTTTATACCCTCGTTCTGGGCAAAGACTACATTCGGTGCTATTGGGGGTACAAAGAAATAGAAGACTTAATCAATGAGCACCACACATTTTAGCTCTAAAATGTTCTTCAATTTTTACCGGTATCCATGCTTTATTGTTATTTTTTAAGGGGCAAATTTCTTGAGCGAAAAGAACATCATTTATATAAGAAACGGTGAGCAGAATTTATTTTGAGTGGTAGCTCTGCTGAATTAGTGGTTGCTCACGGGAAGGCTGTGTAAAGAGGGATTCTGAGGTGGTGTCCTTAGTAGAACCAATACTGCCATGTTTTTTGTCATCCTTGCCCAACTCAGAATCTTTTTTTAGTAGTAGCATTTCTTTTATTAGAGAACAAGAGCTTTATGACCCATTTAATTTCCCTTTTTTAGCGGCTGGAAACTCAGGGGAAGTTTTAATATAATTTTCTTTGTCTTTTAATTACTTGATTTTTTTTCCTTTTATTTTGTGGACTGTTACTGTACTGCAATTTGTTTTAAACAGCCAGTTGCTTTAAATCTGTTTGAAAGACATAGATAATTACATATTCTTCCTATAAACTTTATGGTGCCTAGCATAGGTCCAGGGCCCCAAGGAAGCATAGAATATATGCACTCTGCATGGAGAACACTGAACCTGCTGCTCTCAGGGTCTCATATGGTAAATGCACAATGAAGCATAATGAGTGAGTGAATGAACGAATGAGTTCAGAGGGAATTCAAACCACGAGAAAGATGGTGACGGGATGTGATTTGCCAAACAAAGCATCAGACTGGAGATGAATCTTGGCTAATGCCTTTGAAAAAAGCATAGACTAAAGATTGGAATAGTAGGAAATAGCTTGGTGGGGAAAAAAGGTTTGGCAGGAATTGAAAATGACAGGAGCCATCATACAATAAGATTTGACTCTTCTATATGGGCCCGCTTGCTTGAGTGGAACGCAAGACTGCAGAGAGCAACACTTAAAAAAAGATTCATTCAGGACACATTCGTAGAGTCATCCAGATGGCAGTATTTCCAGAGTGTTTTCAAGTTGTTTGTTGATGAAGGTGATCCTGCAACCTACATTTATTTCAAATTCAAAAACAAAAGATACGCGATGTGATGATTTGAACTTGCTGATTTAGGGTAAAATAATTCATTCGCATGCATCCCAAATTAATCCCTTCGTAGAATCAGAATAAGAAATTGAAATTCTGATTGGCAGCAAACCGCTCCATAATGTCTGTGGGGACTGGCTTTGTTTAGTTGTTGCTGTACAGGAGTCTTAGGTAAACAACATATAGCTCTATCCATGTGCATCTGGGGAGGCTTCAACACGTTTGTTGTGCAACTTAAACATGAAAAGCCAGATCTGCTGCACTTAGCAAAATAACTCAGTCTCATTCAGTGTCAAACAAACCCCTACCGCCTTCTTGTCAAGTAACCTTGGTCTTTAAAGACCGTCCCTACACAATCAGTCACTTCCATATGCCTTTCTTTCTTCCCTTATTCTAGGTTTTTTTCTTCAACGTTTTGTTTCTCTGGGCTGAATTTCATCTCCGTTGATTGCCCAATTCACTTTTCATTCAGTCATAATTGTTTTTTGAATTGTCTTAAATTCTCAAATGGATTATGACAATTTGAAAATTAACAATGGCGCCTTAATTGCATGGAGCTGTGTGATCCACAAAACCCTCTTGGCTGATGTTTTTCCCCCCACCTGTAATTTTTTTTTTTTTTAAACCAAATGTGAAAAGGTAGAAGCACACACACAAGCAGAAAATACACATGGTTGTGATTTAAAAAATGGTTGGTTTTCCAGTATTTGGAAATCAACCACAGATACCTGTAAAACTATTTTAATACAGAAATGAATACAAAAAGAATTCAGTCAGACTTTCTTTCAGACTCAGTTTCTTTCTCTTGTGGAAGTGGGAACATACATAAGCAGGACAACATTTTCTGTGTGTGCATAGAAATTAAAATTCAGAAAAATATCTTTATTCTTTAATTATCTGATTTCAGCTGGGCTCTCAGTGCAACTCGGCAATCCTCTTACTTGTCCGGGGTTGGCTTCCTCAAATTCCTTGTGAGGCAGCTGTTCCCAACCTTTCAACTTGAACCATTCTTCTCATTCTCAGCCTTTAGCCTTGCTTTATAATCTACAGACAATATAGTGATTTCTGAGCAGTCTCCTTGGACAGTCCTTGCTCTACCTGCAGACTTACCTATAGAAGCCCAAAGATTTTAACCTGTCTCTCTCTCTCAGTCAGAGGGTTTTTACCTTCATTCCAATATTAACCTTTGGGATGCATTGGCTTCCATCTCCTCTGGCCTCTCCTCTCTATGTCAAGCTCCTTCTCTCCCTCTCCCCGGGCTCCCTCTCTTCAGCCTACAGACATGATCACCATGTACTACTATCTTAACCTCTCCCCACCTCTGTTCTTGTCTTAGCCACACTTGGCCCTCTGTGTCTAGCCAACACTTTTTTCCACCTGCAACATCCCTCCCAATTCACTGGGCATTGGGGATGAGGAGGAAAGGCCACACCTAATCTCAGGTAATCACCTGGGAGCTCTTGTCCACTCATTCTCTTTTCTTAGCTCATTATTCCTGTTCTCCATTTCCTTGTTTCTAGCCCCACCTAAGGGAGCTGTTTCTGGATCCTCAATTTTTAGTTTTGTGTTTCCCTGGTTGTGGCTTCCATGTACCTTCTCATTTATCCTGGATCTAATCACATCTGGTGGGCGAAAGTTTGGCCTTTTCTACAGAAAAAGGGGGTTTCAGAGATTCTCCTGAACTTTGGAGCACTTGGAAACTGTTTCTGCTTCCTCAGCTCCCACTCTCTTCTCATCCCATTGAGCTACCTCATCTTGCTAAGATTACTGATGGCTTCCCTATTGCTAGATCCAATGCCCCATTTCCAATTTTCAACAATTTCTCAGCTTTCCTTTCCCTTCCTTTCCTCTCCTCCCCTCCCCTCCCCTCTCCTCCCCTCTCCTCTCCTCTCCTCTCCTCT
>JAQQSY010001641.1:0-14223 GCA_028646535.1 Procyon lotor
AGGCCCTTGGGAAAGTCAGTTCTGTGACCCTGGACACGTTGTTGAAGCTTCTGAAAGCCTTGCCTTCCCATCTGTAAAGTGGAAATAACGATGGTACCTGCCTCCTAAAGATGGTGTGAAAATGAATGGGTTAATTCACATAAAGCACTCAGGATAATGCCTGGTGCCTGGTAGGCACTCGATGCATGTTAGGGGTTGTGGGGTTTTGGGTTCCGGTTTTTGTTTTTTAAGTTTGTTTTCTCCATCACAGAAATTTGACAAATATCGCATTGCTCTGAAGGGTCTCTCAGAGACAGTGCCTGTCCCCAGTCCTGCGCGCGCCGGCTTTGGCGTTCACTTGTTCCATCCTTCACTGATCTCATGACATTGACGTCATGCTCCACCTGGGTCCTCCGAGAGACTCCCTATGGAGTCAGAAATACTGGAAGATTACTGGAACCGGGCTCTGGGGAGAGGGAAGAGGGAAGGAGTGGGGTCGGACACGAGCGCCTGCAGGCGGCCAGGCAGCCCCGACGAGGTCTCGGCCACCAAGCCGGAGGGGTCCCCGAGCCGGGCAGAAGCGTCCAGACTCCAGCATCCTCCGCGCGTTCACCGCGTGGGGCAGCCCTGAAGGCCTGCGGGCTCTTCCAGAGGCGAAGGTGGAGTCTGAGGTCGCCGAGGGCTGGAGGACGGCAGCTCACGGTGCTCCTGCGTGACGGTGCTCCTGCGTGACCGTGCCCGGCAGGTCTCTGCTGCAGGGAGAGGCAGCAGTCCGCGCCCACGACCACCACAGCCCCACCCGCGCAGGGCGTCGGCAGCACCCGGAAGTGGGCCGGCCGGAAGTGGGCCTGCCGGAAGTGGGCCTGCCGGAAGTGGGCCTGCTGGCTTCCGGCTTTCGGTGCGTCTTTTGCGGGGGGAGTCCGCCACCCACGCTCTCCTTCTCCCTCCTCCGCTGTCTGTGATAAGCTCCGTACTCCTGGGCATCAGCTCAGCGGGGCTGGGGACTGACCTGGTGCCCTCACCTGGACTCTCTCCAGCAGCTGATGGCCTGGTTAGCGTCTTCTCAGGCTGAGGTTACCTCGTGTGACCCATTCATAGCGCGGGGCACTGAGATGCTTGGAGGGGGTGCCTTGCCTTCCAAATGGACTCCCCACTCCCCGGCCCCACCCAGCTCTGTCAGATCAGCTCTTCCCCCTCTTGGTGACCAGATCCAACTACCCCGCCAAGATGGGGACTCTTCTTTTGCTTGCTGAAGCCTGGGTGCAGGGGCCCGGGAGCTCTGGAAGCAGCTGTGGCCAGTACTTGACTTCTTGGAGGCCTGGCTGTTCCCCCAGCCCCAGGGTATCCCCTCTGGAAGCCAGAAGCCCTGAAGAGCCCCGGCTTGCGATACAAGTCTCCGCATGGAATCCTCTCAAGGATGGCGTGCCGGTTCCGGTCCTCGGAGGAGCGGATGCCACCGTGAGAGTAGATGTGCAGGAGTTTCCCGGGGAAGTGCTGTGAGCCGAAGGGGGGAGAGCAGCAGGTGCAGGAAGAGCCTGAGCTCCGGCAGGCCAGACACCTGTGGGGGAGAGAGACGCGGGGCGGGAGGGGTCCCAGACCCCTTGAACCCAAGTCGCCATTACAAGTGTTGGTGAAGACCGGATTCCCGCAGGGATGGAGATGAGACCCCTGTGCAACGGGGAGGTGGGATGGAGCAGGGGGGCTGCAGAGGGGAGGCCCATTCCCCAGGAGGCTCTGCCCTCAGCTTCAAAGTTGCCAGGAGTTGGAGCCTGCAGCTCACGGCGCCATCAAGCAGGAGGGCACGCTCTCCCTGGAGGGTGATTCACGCAGTGTGCCTCCAGGACCTGCACACCAAGCACTCTTACCTGATCATTTTCTCTTGTATTGCCAACATTGTTGAATGTCTGCTTATTTTCTTTAGGATGAGTAAAACAGGTTGAATATTTTTAGTGTCTATTTATATTCCTTAAGAGAGTTTTCTCAAAATGGACTTCCAGCGCCAAAAGAGATGATTTCTTTTTAAGATTCTTGGTACATAGTGCTAATTCTGAAACAATGTGTTTCACCCAGCAGTTTAAGAGCGTGCTGAGCTCCTTGAAAAGGGCCAGCTTAGGGAGGTCTGGTTAAAAGGAAAGAAAAAAAAAAAACTTTCATCCTGGTATTTATTTATTTATTGGAACTTGAATGGGATGTTTGAGTGCTGCAGGGGTTGGACATGTTTTTGTAATTGTAGTTAAACCAGTAGTGGTTTTAAGTAATTGGTAATGTGTATCTTCTGGGCAGTAGGTGCCAAGACAGGACTGGCCATGCCAGAGACTCGAGGGGACACTGGCCTGCAAGGGAAGCTGGCTGGGGTGGGGGACACAGGAAGCCAGCAGACCGTGATGAGGGTTTGATCCCACTGTGAAGGAGAGCAGGAAGGAAGGAAGGTTCTGGAAGAGGTTCTCAGCCAAGTGCAGCCCCCGTCCCCCAAGAATGGGCTTCATATGGCCCTACTGCCCTCAGTGCCCGGCTGGGAGCAGCCCAGGGGAAGACGGCCGAGCTGTGAATGTGGTGATGAGTTTGAGCACCAGCCAGGCCCTTGGTCATCAGGGTCCCGGCAGTTGGAGATCTGAGAGGCCCATTCCGCGGTCACCACAAACTTCTTCCTGCCTTTTGCCCACTCATCGGTAGGTATTATGGTATTTAATTGCTGTATATGAGAATTTAAGGAAATTACTAGGTATTTGCTTGCCACTAATGTCTTAGATGTGTTTGTTCCTCAATTTAGGATTTTCTTTCAGTTTTTTATACAGGGTTTCTTTTTTAGTAGTCAAATGTATGTTTTTTTAAATCCTCTTTTACACTGTGATTTCAAGAAATAGGTTTGCTTTGTCTGAATTTTTATATTTAAGTTTGAATCATTCTCGAATTTGTTCTAACATAGGGTTAAAGTATAAATTTAAGTATAAATAGTTTCAAAATTCCGAATCACCAACAGTTGTTTGAACATTCCCTCCCTTCTTTATTGAGTCAAAATGTCACTTTCATCAGATATTATATGCTTACGTTGCTTCTGTGCTATAAATGGTGTGCCAGCATCTATTACTTTCCCAGGACCACAGTTAATGCCCTACGGTGGCTCAGCCACGTGAGTTTCGTGGCTGCATGCTTCTTGTGTGCTGGGCACCCTGCTAACCTCTGTATCTGAGTATCTCCCCTAATTCCCACCACCAACTCCAATAACAGATAGTCGTAGCATCCCAGTGTGTACAAGAGGCATCTGAGGCCTCTGGGGGTCCACTGATTCACAAACGCATCTAACTAGCAGCAAACTCACGCAGGCAGCTGCAGCCCATCATCCCGCCTGGGACCGCGATGAGCTTCCAACAAACCCTTCATGTGTCACTCTGCACGAGTGTGTTTGTGAGCTCTCCACTCTGAGCTCTCCATCAGTCTCTCCTAGAACAATAGAAGCTGCTGGTGCCTTTAGGGCACAGATGACTATCCCGCTGGACAAGTGACATCCCCGCCTCTTCTGTTCAATGCCTCCCTGAGCAGGATGAGCTAAGCTACAGCGTGATGGGTTTAAACTACGAATGTCGCACCATGTGTCTCTGTTTCCAAGCCTTCCATAACAAAGCATGCAAACCTGGGTGGTTTAAAACAACAGAAATGTATTCTTGCACAAATCTGGAGGCCAGAAGTCTGAAATGAGGATGTTGGCAGGGCCACGCGCTCTCTGAAGGCTCTCGGGGAGAATCTGTTCCAGGCCTTTCTCTTAGCTTCTGGTGCTGCCAGCAATCCTTGGTGCTGCTTGGCTTGGAGACGCATCCCTCCCACCTCGGCCTCCTTGGAGCAGGCTACTCTCTCAAGTTCCTCTCTGTCTTTTCTCTTCTTAGAAGGATACAGGTCACCTTTGATGACGGGCCCAACCCCCCCCCCCCCAGGATGACCTCATCTTCAGTGATTTCATCTGCAAAGGCTCTTCTCTCCTGGGTGGGGCAGGAGGAAGCACAGAGCCTACGTGGGTGGCTCAGCCCTTCTGGGCGCTCTTGTTTCCGTCTCTGTGCTTGTACAGTGGTCCTCTCCTGTGTCCTTGTGTCCCTGTGCTCAGCACGTGGACTCGGGCCCCATCTTGCCTGCTGCAAGTCTTGGTTAAGTCAGTCTGCCCTGTGGACCCGAGTCCTTCCAAGTGCAGTTATCCTGCGGGTGCTGTTTGTGGCCCGTCCAGCTTTCAGTACAAAAGCTCATCTATTATGTCTATCTGTCTGAATCCCGTGTCTGACCTTCAGGTAGTGTGGCACCTGGGAGTCAGATAAATCAGAGAGGTGGCTGGAAAGGATGGGCGTTTGGGGGCCAGAATTCACGCGTGGGAAGAGGGAAGCTCTTGGCTGGAACCAGGCAGCGGCTGGAAGCCTCAGGAAGCCCCGTGTGCTGAGGGGCAGAGCTGGCAAGGACTCGGCCAGGGCGCGAGGAGAGGCGGGCCCGGGGCTCTGCGGTCACCTTGACCCGACTCACCCGGGCCAGCTGGGTCACAGCAGGGACCGCAGAACAAGGGTGAGTCTTTGCAGCCCCAGCCAAGGAGAGAAGCCGGGCACGGGCTGCTCAGATCAGAGCGGTAGACGTTTTTATTGGTTTTCTCCAGTTCTATAGCCAACCAGGTGTTTATACTCAGACAGATTTGCTATTTTCCTCTTCATCGTGTCCGACCTTTATCTAAGGTCAAGGCCGATTTAGCCGGCGGTAGTGTTGTCTCCCCACCCCAGAGAGCTAAATTAACCTCTTGGAGCTCTGGAGATCCAGGAATGTGGCTGTGGTGAATGTGGATCTGGGATATCAGAGATGGCTTTACACACCAGGCACAGAGGGTCTCCAACTGAGGCACCTGCGTAAAGACCCGTGTGGGAGGGTGAAACGGAAGTCAGGTCGAAGGACATTAACATGAATCTGAAGGGCAAAATAAGCCTGATGTGAGCCTCGTAGCAGGAACATCTGGAGGGATGCCCCAGACTGGGATCATAGAACATACATACTGGCCTCCATCCCGGGTTTCTGGCACAGAGCTACAAAAACTCTTGTAATTCCCGAAGTGGCAAAGCACCAGGAGAAACTTTTGTTCTAATATCTGGTCTTTGACCTTGGTTCCTGACACTGAGCTCCTCAATCCCTTGTCATTCCCCGAGTGACACGGGTGACTTTGCTCTAAAGAGGTGACTCTGGGTGGGGGCTGGTCAGCAGCAAGACTGAGCCATGATGAGAAGCTTGGGATTTTCACCTTAACCCCTTAATCTCTAGAGAAGGAAGAGGGGCTGGGAATGGAGTTTATAACCCAACAGGCTTAGGTGGGGAAGCGTCCAGAAAATCCCAATAGTATGGGGTTCAGAGCTTCCAGGTTGGCAGAAACATCTGTACTAAGAGGGTGAGGCTCTCTGACCTGACAGGGACAGAAGATTCTGAGTTCAGGACCCTCCCCAACCTTGCCCTGTGTGTCTGTTCGTCTTTATCCTTTGCCCCATCCTTTAGTAAATTGGTAAATGTGTTTTCCCGAGTTCCATGAGCTTTTCTAACAAACAGTTTAATGCATGGGGAGAGGAGGTCATGGGAACCTCCAACCTGTAGTCAAGTCGGATAGAGGCTGTGGGTTACTTGGAGACCTAATGCTTGCCGTAGTACCTGAAGTAGGAGAGCCTGATAGAATTGAGCCCTTAACTGGCAGGGGTTGAGGTTATCTCCCAGAGGAGAGCGTCAGAATGGGGATAAATTGTAGGCACACAGCTTGTGTCACAGAATTGTTTAGTGGGGCAAAGAAGTCCCATACACTTGATGACCAGAAGGGTTGGAAGTGAAATATTCTGTGTGAAAGCAAAGGATACACACAAAAAGAAAAGACCGGAGCTTTTTCCAATACATGGACCCTACCGAGACTTAGGGCAGCAGTTAGAGAAGTTTCTGGAAGTGACGGAACTGAACAAGGAAAGGCATGTCTGGACACAGCCTGTTCCCACACTGGGCCCCCAGTCCACAGAGCTAAATGCTGAGCAGACATAGGCTTGGGGGGCAGAGCAGAAGCGTTGATCGCACTGGGCCATCATGGACTTCTGAATCACCAATAGCACCTGCCATTCAGAAATCTGCTGAGGGTGGTTGTCCTGCCAAAATAAGTGCTAAAAAGGAGAAATAAATTTAATAGTAGGAGTTAGATTTTACTGGCTAGAGCAATTCCACAGCAAGACGCAGTGGTAGCAGCCAGAGTGGCCAGGACACTGTCACCCAAAGGCCCACCCTCAACATAGCACTGGGGGGCCAGGAGCTCAGGGCTCAGAGGGAAGTGGAAATTAAAAGTCTTCCTATACTTAAGGGGTGCCTAGGTGACTCAGTCAGTTGGGCATCCGACTCTTGATTTGGGCTCAGGTCATGGTGTCTGGGTCCTGGGATGGAGCTCTGAGTCGGGCTCTGCGCTCAGCATGGAGTCTGCTTGGGATTCTCTCTCTCTCTCCCTCTACTCCTCCCCCTACTCCCATGTGCTTGCACGTGCACACACACACACTCTCTCTCTCTAAAAAAATAAAATCTTAACAAAAAAAGTCTTTCTATACTTAGAATGTGCAAAAAGGAACCCAAATCTAAGACCTAGAGATTGGAGTGTCCTCCAGTGTTTGAGAATATGGGATGTCTTCCATGTTCATAGGTAGAAGAAAATGGGGATTTGACTTCTTTTCTTTGTATCAAGCAGCTGTTGCTATAATAATGCTGCTTAACAAGCAAGTCCAGGACTTCACATCATATTTCTTGTCCCTACGTTTGTGTGCAGGCTGTGGCTCTGCCGGGCTGAGCTGGGCTGAGTTCCAGGCTGGGGACTTAGCTCCGGCTTACTCATTCACCTTCTCATTGTCTTTAGAGAAAGTGGCCCACATGGGCTTTTCGTGGCAGATGTGCAAGGAGCCAACCCAAGCCATGCTGGCACTCTTGAGGCCTCTATCAGTCATGAGACAAAGCTCTAAATCAGCTGTAGATATAGATTATTGTCCATATATTCCACTGGGAGATACTGCAAAGCCACTTGGGGAAAAATCTGGACATAGAATCTATTACAGAGAAGGGTAAAGGGCAGGGACCCGTCATCTAACTGACAGGTTTCCTGATGGGAGATTGCTCTCAAAGGAGTGTAGCGCTCTAGATTATGGTTATAGGCAGTGCTCCTGGCGAGAGTGAAATCGAGAAGACCTTTCTCTCACATCGCCTCTGTCTGCCTCTCTTTCTTTCAGATACACAAGTCCCTAGGGCAGTTTTGGGAGTGAAGCTGGCTTTGCAAGTTGGAGTATCTTGATGCAGACTTCGTACAGTCTTCTGATCACATTGCAAAGCCTCTGGTGAGCTGTATCGCACAACTGGCCAGACGTCATGTAAGACAATTACTGGAACAGAGAGTATATTTTCAGCCCCAGGCACAATATGGCACGAGGCACATCTGATTAATATTCTGTGCTGCACATTTCAGAACCATCCTGGAGAAGAGGAAGAACACCTCACCAGTGGTCCCTGGGCCCCTGGAGGATACACAAAGGAATGGGGAGTGAAATTAGGGGAAGCGGCCTCGGGAAGATGGAGGGCACTGCCAGCTCTTCTCTCCTGGAGGGCCCAGCCACAAACCCCCAGCAGACCATAAGCCTGACGGTTGAGTCCAACAGGCCGACAGCACGAAATGCAGGGTGAGCGCTGAGCCTTCACGTCTCCCATTTTCATGGAGGGAAGATTGTATCAGTCAGTGCAAGCTGGATGACACTGGAGTAACAAACAAGTACACAATCTCAGGGGCTGAAAACCACCAGGGTTTATGTCTGGCTTACTCTCTACATGACCATCACAGGTTGTGGGATGCTCTACTCCACCCTGTGCTTCCTCGGTGACCCAGGATGCTAGACAAGATCCACTGAGTGAGGTGCTGCCCATCACATGGGGAGACTTCCACTCTCAAAGGCTTATAGCTGAAATCCACACACTGCTCCTGCCTCCTGGTCTAAGACAGTTGCACCAACCTTGAACGTGGCGGGGAAGTGCAGTCCTCCCACGCGCCCAGGAGGGAGAGAACCAGAGTGTTAGGACTAGCCCTGGGGACTAATGTGGGAGGGATTCCCAATTCTCTCTCTAGAAGGGAAAGTCTGGGAGAGCCCCCACCGGCCTCCTTCCTCATCCTTCTTCACTCCTACCTCCCAAAGACTTTACTGGCTGGTAAGACTGGTGACAGGCACAGTGGCTGATCAGTGGATGACTTCAACTCCCCTCTGCTGCCATAAGCACATGGGGGTCCAATGCAGGTCAGGCCACCCAACCCTCCTGTCCCCAGGCAGGGGGCTGGGCCACTAGTGGGCGGTGTGGCAGGCACTGTGAGTCTCCCTGCTGGGCAGACCTCAACTCTCCCCATGTGAGTCACCCTGGGAGAGAAGCTGCTGAGAAGCCCAGTGGGGGCCATAAGTCCAAACAGAGCTCTTCAGTAGAAGTTTATTTCTCAAACAAAAGTCCTTCTGTTGGTTT
Organism: Procyon lotor; assembly: GCA_028646535.1. Classification (NCBI taxonomy): domain Eukaryota; kingdom Metazoa; phylum Chordata; class Mammalia; order Carnivora; family Procyonidae; genus Procyon; species Procyon lotor. Next base: position 8,494 of record JAQQSY010001641.1, read on the forward strand.
TAAAGCCCGATCTCTATGGCTTCAGAGTCTTATTTCTCAGCAAATTCTTAACTCAGAGAGGATTTAGGGCTTATGACTGATTAGCACCCTATATGCCTACAAGACCCTCTGCATTGGGTTGTTTTTTTTTATTTTTTAGTAAATTTTTCATTAAAACATAATGAAAAGCTTAGGGGCTTTTATGTCACGCCCTGCTTAAGGACCATGGAGGAAAGTGCATGATCAGGAAGAGACCCACAGCGCCCTGGGCCCCCCAGCTCTGGAGGGCAGATAGAAATTTCTCTTCAGGGCATCTGGGTGGCTCAGATGATTAAGCGTCTATGTTTGGCTCAGGGCATGATCTCCAGGTCCTGGGGTCGAGCCCCATGTCGGGCTCCCAGCTCAGTGGGGAGTCTGCTTCTCTCTCCTTCTCTGCCTCTGCCTCTCCCCCTGCTTGTACTCTCTCTCTCTCTCTCTCCCCCCTCTCTCTTTCTCTCTCAAATAAATAAAAAAATCTTTAAAAAAAGGGGGGGTGTGCCTGAGTGGCTCAGTGGGTTAAAGCCTCTGCCTTCGGCTCAGGTCATGATCTCAGGGTCCTGGGATCGAGCCCCACATCGGGCTCTCTGCTCAGCAGGGAGACTGCTTCCCCCTTTCTCTCTACCTGCCTCTCTGCCTACTTGTGATCTCTCTCTCTCTGTCAAATAAATAAATAAAATCTTTAAAAAAAAAAAAAGAAATTTCTGTTCATACCGGTGGACGCACACAGAGGTCATTGCTGTTTGGCTGGGGAGTTTCCCAGAGGAGTGGCCAGGGGGTGGGCGAAATGACCCTGATGGCAACCGCAGAGCCAGACAGCCAGGCTAAGGACTGAGTGGGAGCCCCAGGCAGAGCTCAGTGGGATACCCACCAGGGAAGGCTGTGATGGCATCCTGTCAGCAGGGAAAGCCACTGGCCATGCCCACGCGAAGGCAGATCATGCCAGCCAGGCATTCACAGGCTCCAGACTAGTGCACTTGTGACTTTATGCCTTGGCATCTAAGGTCAAAACATGAAATCTAATGAGAAAAAAATGCGTTCTTGTTTTTATCCCTATTCTTCTTATTTCTTAATAAATGCACCATTTTTGAAGATATTCCCCATTTTTGTTTTCCCCGTTGCTAGTTCAGCCTCCTGAAGTGCTATTTCTTTTTTTTTTTTTTTAATTTCTTCCAACAATGATGGTATTCGGTTTATTATATATCTTATTCACCCTCTACCCCATCCTGCTTTTGTTTAAAAGATTATGCACCTTTTTAAAAATCTCTTTAAGAATAGAAAACCACCCCCTGATCAATCTTCCCTTTGTTCAAGGAAATTAATCTATTTCAGGGTAAAGACTTTCCTCTTGGTTGTTATAACAATGATCTGTTATGTTCTAAATGTTCATCCCACATCCCTGTTTCTTGTTATTCTCTGCTTGCCTCATTCTTAAAACTGACACATTTTCTTTTATTCTTGTAGTGTAGGAATATTGAAGGCCTGCTTGTTTTTATCATGAAAATTATCAAACATCACAAAAGTATTTCTCCAATGACCCCATGTACCCGTCACCCAGATTCAAGTATTAGCTGGAAATTGTCACATCATTTATGTTTCCTTCCCTCCCCTTCTTTCTGAAATATTTTCACACAAATTCTAAATACCAGATCATTTCCTCCTTACCCTCTTCAACCTGCATTTCTCTTTAAAATGTGAACGTTTTGTTACATAATCGCAAAACTAACATAATTAATCTCAATTCCTTGACATCAGCCCGTGTCCCCTTCATATTGGAATGTCCCTAATTGCCTCGAAAATGACTTTTATACAGGTGGTTGGAAAGGGTCTGCTTGTAAAAGCTATTCTCAGAGGCCCATCATGGGCTCCTCGAATGTCACGGGCTCTAGGCTGTACTGTCGTGGGTCACAGAGAAGAAACTAAACGGAGAAAACCCCTCTCCTTCCTGCCTCCCTGAAATCCCAGCTCATTCAGCCGTCACATTCTTCTTCGTGCCAAGGGAATTGCAGACACCGGAAGAAAAGCCCTAAAGCACTTCCGGATGGTCTTTAGGATGAATATTTGATTTAGCAGCTTCATTTATTCAGAGTTCCCATTAGGCCTTGTCCTTCACAACTGTCAATCAGCCCCAGCAGAAACCCAAGCAAGGGCCAAGCCCAGCCGCTCAGGCTGGAAATGATAAAGATGGATTATTTTTCCCGGTTTATTGTATATCCACTTAAGAAATTTCTGAGGCTTGGAGACCACTTTTGTTTAGCACGGGTTAAGAATAAGGCACTTAGGCTCAGTGACTTATCTGTAAGAAGATAGTTCAGAAGATCGGAGGGCAGGCTGTACATCAGTCATGAATTTGGGGGTCTTCCCCTGGTGATCACAAGAGTGGAAAGAACACAACAGTTCTTTTCACTTTGGTTTGTTTCCGTGTAGGAGGAAAGAGATGTAAGTACATAAAAATTATTTTTTCAAATCAAAATCACATTAACATACCACCTTACACCAGTTAGAATGGCCAAAATCAATAGGACAGTAAACCACAAATGTTGGAGAGGGTGTGGAGAAAGGGGAACCCTCTACCACTGTTGGTGGGATTGCAAGCTGGTGTAGCCACTTTGGAAAACAGTGTGGAGATTCCTGAAGAAATTAAAAATAGAGCTACCCTATGACCCTGCCATCGCGCTACTAGGTATTTACCCCAAAGATACAGATGCAGTGAAAAGGGCCTCATTGACCCCAATGTTCATAGCAGCAATGGCCACAATCGCCAAACTGTGGAAAGAACCAAGATGCCCTTCAACAGATGAATGGATAAGGAAGATATGGTACATATACACAATGGAATATTATGCCTCCATGAGAAAGGACAAATATCCAACTTTTGTATCAACATAGACGGGACTGGAAGAGATCATGCTGAGTGAAATAAGTCAAGCCGAGACGGTCAATTATCATATGGTCTCACTTACCTGTGGGGCATAAGGAAAAACATGGAGGGCATTGGGAGAAGGAAAGGAAGGGTGAATTGGGGAAAATTGGAGGGGGAGACGAAGCCTGAGAGACTGTGGACTCTGAGAAACAAACAGGATTTTGGAGGGGAGGAGGGTTGGAGGGTTTGGTGAGCCTGGTGGTAGGTACTGAGGAGGGCACATATTGCCTGGAGCACTGGGTGTGGTGCATGAACAATGAATCTTGGAACACTGAAAAAATAAAATTAAATAAATTAAATAAATAAAAATTTTTTAAAAAATGTTTTTTCAGGTGATGTTTGCTGTTCGTCAAAGTAGTTAAGGTTGGCTTCCTTTTCCCCTTGTTCCAAACAGTATCTGTTTTCCTCAGCTTCTGAGAATGTATTCTGTCTTCTGCCACGTGGAGACCACGTGGACACCACTCCCGCCAAGACGGTGGGGGTCACCCATTGGCCCACCAACTGGAATCAGAGTCAAGAGCAGTAGTAAGAGTTTCCTCAGGCTAGATTGTCTTTGCTCTGTCACCTGGATGAATATGTTGGGGATGACATTTGTTTCAGACAGTGACGTAGGTTTTGGACAGGGATGTATGCTTGGGACAATTCTCTTACATCTGCAGGGTTCCTGACGTCCTCTGAGTTTTCAGTGGCATCACCTCCAGCTGGTCCTCATAAGACTTCACCCCCTCCACGATGCTTTTCCCAAAACATGGTTAGATCATACTGCTCGTGGTGCAGAACCCCCCGGGTGTTGTGGCTGCGGCTGTGCTTCCAAATCTTTTTGAGGGGGGAGCACTTCATAGCCTTTTAGGAGCGCTTGGCCATGCTGGTGTGTAGTGAGCCTCCAAGGCCCGGCAGATACCAGAGCATCTCAGGATACTCAACCCAGGACAGTCCCCACACACCCTAGCCTCTGGCCGGGGGCCTGATCCTGTTTTTCTGGCCCTGAAATGATGACAGCCGAGTGGGCAGAGGAAGAGTCTATACAGTTATGCATGTCACTGCTGATGCCAAGCCGCCCAAGTTCAAGACCTACTTCCTCTGCTTACTGCCCTCCTTCTGCCTGATATCCCAGCATGGTTATTCTAGCTCCTTCTCATTCTCAAGGGTACCAGGAGTTGGCAAGATTTAGCTGGATCTCAGAACTGAAGCACTTACAGCCATGTCTGGAGCCCAGAGAAGGTCCTGTCATTTTCTGTCCTCAGGGATCCTTCTTCACAGAACAAACAGAGGAGAGCTTGAGCATCTCCCCTGGGGAGTGGGGGCTATTGCCCTTTCTTCTGTGTGCTGTTGTGAAGCGCTTTCATTATCCCCTGCATAAATCCTAAGGAAAATACTTTTGCTGGGTCTGTGCTCAGAGGTAAGTGGTTGGGAGAGAGATGGATTGATTGGGGTATGAGAAGGCGATGGATTGATTGGGGTATGAGAAGGCGGGATTGGGGGCCCATGGTGGCTGGGGATCTTGAGTGGAGGTGGGGAGGCAAGCAGGTCAAAGGATACACTTGGCCTCTTCCCCCATTTTGTTGGAAGTGCTGCTGGCAACAGATGAAAGAGAATGGAGAGCCACCACAGATCTGTTTTAGGGCATCACTGTCATAAAATTGCCTGGAGGAGCTTCTATATATTGGCGCCCAGACCTCAGAGAAGTAGGACCTGGGAGGGACAGCAGATGATATCTGTCTCAGTCCCCCTAGCCACATTCAGTGAAGCTCCCTGTGGGATGGTAGGGAGGTCAGGAACTTCGAGGGCATTTTGTCCCCGGAAGCTCCCCTCTTGGGATGCTGACCAGTCCAGGGCTTTAGGGATGATGGGAAGCACAGCCTTGTCACTAGGCTGATAATTCAAGGACACAGAGGCAACTTGCTTCCTACAGGGGCTAGATGTGGTTTAGAAAGAAGTAACAAATCAAGAAATGGGATTCAGGGGCACCAGGTGGTTCAATTGGTTGAGCCTCCAATTCTTGGTTTCAGCTCAGGCCATGACCTCAGGATCCTGGGATGGAGCCCCACATAGGGCTCCACACTCAGTGGGGAGTCTGCTTGAGTTTCTCTCTCCCTCTCCCTCTGCCCCCACCATGCTCTCCCTCTCTCTCTAACTCTCAAATAACCAAATCTTTAAAAAATGGGATTTATAATCTGTTGATAAGGTTAGTCATTGTCCACCTGGGTAGTAGGTAATGTGAGAGGAAAACACACGATCAGGGCCTGCTGAGGGGTCCAGACTCCCGACTATCGATTACCAGTTAGTCCTGACAGAGCTGTGGAGGCACAGCTCAGAGGGAGAGAAGATTTTGAACGCATTCCAAAATGCTCTGTAGTTAATAATAGCAATAGCATTTGAGAGAAAGACGGGAATGGAGTGACATAAAGATTAGGAAATTGGGGCAACACAAAAGGAAAAATGCTGCAAAACAAACACATATTTACAAGTCTGACCCATCATCCAAATTAGACGTGTGGCAGAGACCCAGTTTCTCTCCCAAAATGTTTGCATGCGTGCATCTCTATGACAGAAGGATGAAGCAGTGCACCAAAGGAAACTTCAGGCCACCATTACGCTTCCTAAGGGGAAGGACACATGTACCCCAGGGGGGCAGAGGTGGGCTTTGTCTGCAGGCCCTCCACGTCTGAGTCCCAGCACCCACCTTCCTGCAAATCCTGACCTCTGGGGAGCTTGACTTCCTGATCCCAGCAAGGGTCATGGAGCCTGCCTTTTGGGGTATCCTGAACATGGCCCGGTAGGGAGCTGGGGCA